>JACXGM010039030.1:0-10682 GCA_016801145.1 Umbra pygmaea
TCATTGATGTCACGGGGGAAATGGTGCACGAGATGATGAAGGGGAAGGGGACGGGGGAGGGTAGGTAGTGGGGTGGGGTGGGGGGGTTAATTTCTGGGATCGTGGAGTGTTGGGGTGGTGGTGACGTGGGTGGGCCGTGTCCGGCCTCGCTCTCCGGTGCTGTTGGTGGCGGTACATGCACCTCAGGAAACTATTGGTGTGATCCGCCATAAACCCCAAAGAAGAAGAAGAAGAAGTAGTTCAGTGCTGAGTCATTAACGTATGAGTGAGCTATTCCCTGGTCTACCCGCCCACAGTGTTTCCTGCCTGTTATTCTGTGAGTAATTGAGAGCTCTTCTGTTTTGTTAGCCTTTGGTAGAATATTTTGGTGTAGACATTCTTAAGTTTGGTATCAAGTACTTTTGGAAATTCCTTTTGCCTGGGATTTGTTCCATATGTTTTCATTTTGTTCTACAAGCTTTGAAGAGCTGTATAAACTCCTGAGTTACTGTGTTCTATAGATCCCAATAAAGAATAAACCACATTTGTGTTTTTACGTATAAAATCCAGTGAGAATACTTGCCTTTCTTCTACAAACTGCTAAAATTGACTAACAGCTCTTGACACTAGCACTATGCCTAAGCCTACTCATCACAATAACCAGTTTGGTTATATCAACACAGTGTATGTCATTGATCATTATCTCCTATTTGTTTTGTCTTTTTAGATTTTTATTTTAAGTTGTACTGGCCTAGCCTGGAAATCCAAACCCAAATCTGACAGATTAAGGGTCTGGAACTGAGTAATGAAAATGGTCCAGCTCGAGGGTGGAACCAAGCATGCATTTGAAAATCTCACTGCACACAATTGGATAACACCACAACCAATCACAACAACAGCGGAGCTAACTCGTGGATTAAACTCTTGCCGTATTCGGTTGGCAAACAGCAAAAACTTCCTTCTTGCAAAGGACCGATTCAAGCGCCGTCTTCTGTTCCGCTTTTAGATAAAGTCAAGACTTAACTCGTTCATTGTAGTGGCCAAAGCCATTTCAAACAACTGGCAACTGGTGTTTATTCGTAGCCATCTTGCAATGTTTAATAATGACCTTGACATCACAGAGCTGTCGTCATCTGTTTAGCTTGCTTCTGGCCCGCCTATATCAGATACACCGACGTGATTGGCACAGCTCAGCGTAAGCTCGGTTAATGAGCATCATTACTGATTGCCAGAGTGACTCACTGAGCAAATTTAAATGGTGCTCTTGCGAGAACTCTGGATTTCCAGGGAAAAATCCATTATGGTTGTTTGTAGTTTTTACTTGCACACTGCGCTCGTAAATCATTTTTCCTTGTCTCATATGTCTATTTTTAGGAGAAAATTCTTGTGAAATGGGGGCACTGTAGAGCCATGTATATACCTACAAGGTATCTGAAACTTAAGAAGTTATTAATGATAAATTAATTTAATAAAACTTTAATTTATTAAAAACAGTACTGTATGTAGATGGGTGGTGAAGTCAAAATTATCAAATAATTATTTCTGTCCTTATGTCCTTCACTCATACCTCTCTTTTTAAAGTGCATTGGCGCTTAAAGGGGGAAATCGTCACTAATCTGCACAAATGCAAGTTAAATAGGAAGGACAGGAATGGAGTTAACAAGGGAGGAATCTTAACTTTCATCCACTGTCTTTGAGAGAACCTCAGTTGCATTTCCCTACTTAGTTACATCCTCTCTTCTCCTCAGAACCTATTCAATTAAAAGTTGAGAGGCTTCAAAACTTTTAATCCAGTGTTTTTTCAAAAATAGATGAGTGTGAATTAAGAAAATGCAACAGGCAAAGTATTTTGCAGGTTTATAATGTCTGTGTCATTCAGTGACATCAAGCATACTTACGGCCAGTACAAAAACATAGTCATAGCCATGCTGAATTTGAGCATTATTTTTTACACCTTTCCAATTTTCAACAATTAACTCAAGTTTCTATGCGTAGGGGCTGTTTCTGGACAGGACCTTGCAGCTTGTGGTTAATTGGGGGACCTTCAGGGCGACACTTAAAGCATTGGATGTTTCATTCCATTGTCTGAGACAGATTGACAACATGTTTGAGGTAAATACAACCAGAGGTTACAGCATCATGTTATCCAGTATGTTTTGGTTTCATGACCCTATTTTACAATGAATTGTTTTTATTTAAATTTAAATAAACAAGTGGTTTTCACATAACATTTACATTAAGTATCGTAGGTAAACCGTGGTCTTCACTTAGAAAATAAAATGCTGCCAAAAACAGAAGGCTGACTAATGTACTTCAATGTGGGCACGCAGGCCGTAACACATATGAACACACAACGAGCAACAGTTCCGGATGCCCCGCGTTACCCTCCACTGGCCGAGGTCCCCAGCACTGTTCATCTGTCCCTGCCTCGGGAACACGACGGCACTGCATCCCATTGTCAGCGGTTTCTACTACAGCTGGGCCTCTACATCTTAACAACAGCCACCCTGGCAATGGAGCGTGAGAATGTCTATGCTCTCATTTCATTTCATGTCTGTCGGGCAGGGCCTTAAAGTGGGCCAACACCGTATGGAAGGAGCAGAGTCCAGTGGTGGAGGATTACGGGGAGTTTACTTGTCTCCTCTGGGCAGTCCTCGAACATCCACCCGAGGGCAGAGAGGTGGGCGAGCACTGCTACAATCTCCAGCAGGGCACCCAGATGGCCCAGGAACATGCTATAAAATTTTGCATCCTGGACGCCGGTTCAGGATGGAACGAACATGGCCTGATCAATCAATATACTGTAGGTGTGGTGATAAGTTGGAGGACATGTAAATTCGGCTGGACAACCTCCTTTTGGCAAGGGGCCGTACCGGTCATGCCAGATCATCCCACCTTTTTCAGCGGCCGTGCCCATGACGTTGGGGCCAGCACAGTTCTGGGGTATGGAGAGGGAGTCTGGAGAGCGCCAGAGCTTCTGTCTGTTCTGTGTTAAAGGTACAATATGTAATATCAATCAAACAATAACAAAATACATACTTTGCATTGAAAGAAAACATCACTATACATATATTATATATATTTCTTAGTTGTGTACTTACATTATCCTAAATGTTTCCACCAACTTTCAAAATTCAGAGAAATTTGTAATTTAATTTGAAGACACGGGACGTTTCTTTTTGTCGCCCGTCAATTACGTCATATAATATAGTTGCTCTAAGTTCCAGGGAACCGCCAAACATAACGTGAATAAAGTTATAATATTTTTAACAACACATGACTTTGTCAGTGAACATTTTTTCTGCCGGAGACGCTAGATTGGAAGGTTATCATTGACGACGATAACAAAACCCATGATCCCACGCAACCTCCCGACATCATCCAAGTACATGTTTTGCTATTGTTTTGATTGAGAGCCACCTGGCGGCCAAAAACTACATATTGCACGTTTAAGGGGGTGCATTACGTTGCCTCTTGCCATCTGTCTTTCTGGACTCGGAGGCGGCAGGTCAGGCTCTCACGCGCCACTTCAGGTAACTACCCCTGCTCCCACTACACATGTACACTTCCCTGTTAGTTTCCCAAAGGTCCTCAACAATAACATTACAGTATTGGTGCAGTCCAGCTAAAACGGGTCCCCGCTCGATACTCTCTTTCTTTGAGGTGTCTATGTTAGTACCTTTTCTCTATTTCTGCTGTGTCTAAATGCTGTGTCTGCTCTGCAACCACATTGGACACCTCTGTGCATCTCTGGTTTAATCGATAGTTCTCCCAACCATACTTCTTCCACTTTAGCCACCATATTTCACAAACTTTGGAGAAGTAACTCTCCGTGACGCTACATAAGAAAATGGCATATAGATAAACATACTACACATCCAGACTAAAATGGGGGGCCTAAAAAATATTTTTGCAATCACAAAAGTCTCAAAATGAGATACTTCAATCCCCAGGTGTGTTTCACTCGGAGAGGGATTGTTTTTTATTTATTTCCTGGCGCAGTGGGAATGAGGGATTCTGAGGAACAACATTTGTCTTCCAGTTATTTTGAATATACAAGATTAGATTTTTGTTTTCCAGTGTTTGGTTAAATTTTTCTATTTTCAGTGTCCATCCTACATTGGAAGGGCTATTTACTTGGATTTGCCTTTCATTGGGTCAAGTTTAGTTGCAATTTATCATTGGTAATTTTTGAGCCATATAGTACTTGCCAGTCAACCTGCAGTTGGAAATATATGTGGGGAAACCTACTTGAGATATCCTGGATAAATGTAAAAAAAGCAAATCTGATTAGCAATGCAAAGTGTTTAGACATCAGGGTAACATCTGCCAATTCTAAAGCAGTAATCAGAGACTTGCTTGATGTTACTTCCCATCTACCACTCCACAATTAAAAGATAAAGAACTGGAAGCACTTAAAATCAAGTCATATCAGGTCATCCTACACCCACATCCTTGGTCAAAAAAAGCCATCTTTTACTCCGTTCACAAAAGGGTTTCAACCTACTCTGCATTAGTAAGCTTGAAGAAAGCCGATTTACTTGACTTACAGGGCAACAATCACAAATCCCTACTGAATAAATATTCCAGTTCATCAACTGGTTCAAAGTATTTGCTAATTGACATGCTAACTCCTGTTTGCAAAGTGACTATATCAGGGGCGTTTTTTCAGCAAAAGCCAAGGTATGGCAATTGGACATAATGTTAAACACCTACTATTGAAAACTGTTTTAACTGACATGTATGTCTCTCTCTCTCTCACATCATTGTTTCTATTTTGATGCACATTTCAGAAACATAGACAGAGAGCTGAGTTCCAATTATCATTAATAATTTATTTACTTCACAGAAATTCATGTATTGAATTACATGCTATTTTCTAGTAGGGAAATAATGTGTGTACACAACCAAACAAAAGGCAAATTTGGCACAAAATATGCAAATCTATTGTAATTTCTAAGTACTAAGGCCCAACCACACAGGCTGATTTGAGTCTTCAACAACATGTTTGAATTCATTCGTTACTGGAAGAAAAACAGACATAATTTCTGCAGGCATTGATCTAAAGCATATGTTGGCAAAATGCATCCAAAACACACTGTCAAACATCCTGGAAGAATGAACAAGTTCACTAACTGACATTCCAATTCACCGACAGGCATATTATGGACTCAGAGGTCTATTTCCTTGTCATAGACAAATACGCTTGAATGAGTGCATGTTGTGCATACAGTTAGATTGTAATAATACATGCATACAATGACTATATGGTGCAATACTTTCCACTTTTAACTATTTAAAGGTATTTCTATGGGGCACCGCACACAATAGCACCAGGTTCACCAGCACAATAATGAAAGGTGAAGGGCGCAGATGGCTCAGTGGGTTGGGAGTCAGACTTGTAGTCAGAAGGTTGCCAGTTTGAATCCCGACTGGGCCAAATGTTGTGTCCTTGGGCAAGACACTACCCCAATTGCTCCCAGGTCATTGCTGTAAATAAGAAATTGTTCTTAGTCAACTTACCTGGTTAAATAAAGGTTAAAAAAAACAAACTGCAGTCAGTCCGAAGACTCAGACAATCCAACATGTTAAATCATGTCCGATCACCTAATTGCTTCTAATGTAACATCAATATGCTTTGACAAAGCCAACAATTGTTAACGATAGTAAGATTAATCAAATAGCATCAGGTCGCTGTCTGTGACTATTTGCTCTTTAGATAAAGGTTTTGGCATACTGGACGTGACACAAATAAACTCCATGAAATTGCGAATAATTCAGATGAATATTTCGGAAGATATGCGTTCTATTTGTTTTGAATCACCAGTTACTTTGAAATGCTTCCATACTGCTTTACACTGTAACACCAACTGTACATTTCAAGTTCAGGACAGGTTATAGTGAATCTAACAACTGCTACAATTGCGTGATCAGATGAGTAGTATGAAAAGAACTATGCAGATTAATGAAAGGGAATTTTATCTTACGGTATGTGGTAGGCCTTATTGAATATCATTTCGGAAAACACCATTGTTAAAAACATATTTTTATTAGTGTTGCACTGTTTGTCTTACTTAATATAATATTCTGTAGCACATTTCTTTCTTTTAGCAACTTTTATTTTTTATTTTTTTATTTATCCTTTATTTAACCAGGTGGGTACGTTGAGAACAATTTCTCATTTAAAACTGCGACCTGGCCAAGATAAAGCAAAAAGGTGCAAGTACAGACGATGCAGTTAAGTGACACAGGCAGGAATCAGATCTTACACAGCGGCCGCAGTTGGTGGATGTTAATATGGTGGTGCGGGCTAATATTATTGTCCAGACTGGGGGAAACAGAATGGTATCGCACACTGGGTTTGGTGTGTTGCGCACCATTTCATTTGCTCCAGTCCCGAGGGTAACATGAGCCCACCCTCCCCAATTAAGATCCACCAACTGCGGCATTAGTTTTACTTTAGAACATCCCTTGCAGGCAGGTACTGTACCTCCACGGCTCCTCCACTCTCGCCTTCCAGGGGCCTCATTTATAAACGTGGTGTACGCACAAAAGACGTACGCAGCTCTCTACGCAATAATTGGGATTCATAAAAAGCAAACTTGACGGGAAAATGTGCAGTCCTTCACGCCAACTAAAACGGGTTAAATGAGAAATGTCGACACTGCCGGCAGATGATGAAACACGTGAAACTGTCTGAACTGCAGACCATTGTGTAGTTAAACGAAATCGAAATACTGCCTATAATTAATAATATGAACACTTCACAAAGCCATTCTCACAATCAACAACCTGTGGTGAAATACAAATAAAATAAAACAAGATTCTAGCCAACGTAAATGCAAATAAAGACGTGCAAAAAGAACACTCAAATATGTTCTGTAATTATATTGGCATGTTATGTAATTCAGCCTCAAATAATAAGGTAAACAGAACACAGTCATGTTTAAAACTGATTCTTGTCAATGTCTCTGTCTGGCGGAGCAGAAAGACAAATAGATGATGATAGATAATAGATAGTCATTATTGTCCATTGGGTGAAGTAGTTTTCATAGTATATGTCGTCATCAGCTACAGAATCATTATGTTTATTTATATGCATTTAGTTCGTTTCATTTTTAAATGATTTCCATCGTGACGCATGTCTTAACCATTTTGAAAGTTGCAAAAAATTCCATTTACGCAGAACTATTTCCCATTTACAATAAAATTAATAGCTATTATCAGATATTATATAATATTATCTGATATTATATAATATTATCAGATACAGTCAAATGCATGGTTATAAAAAGCCATTCCATCTCAATGCGTATTGACGCACAATGGCTGATCTTGCGCTGTTAGAAGATGATGATGATGATAATAATAATAATAATAATAATAGCCTAGTAATGCATTTTATTTAGTGGCACCTTTCATAATAACAGGATTTCTGGCGACTGGCACTTTCCAGAGGAAATTGGCTGACAGGTCAGGGTTATCTCAGCCAAACCTTAGCCGGGTTATGCCAGACGTGTTAGGTATAATAGGGTTGTCGCATAATTACACTACATGAATTTTCCGTACACCGCGAGTGAACAGGCAAACACAAAAGCACAATTTGCAGCTATATGTCTGGTTTCCCAAATGTACCAGTGCTATTGAATGCACTCATGTTGCCATAAGTGCACAGAATGAGAAAAAAAAAATACTGTCATTAATCGTAAGCATTTTCATTCCATCAATGTCCCAATAATTTGTGATGCAGACATGTTGCTCACTAATTTAACTAATCTTTCATCAACCGTGGCAGAGTTTCGCGATGAAGCACTAGACTCTTTTGGGCATCGACTTTGATGTCTGGCCACTTTTTTTTTATTACGGACATGGTCCGACTCTCAGGCTGCGGCATTCACACTGTCTGCAAACCTTTGCCACTCCAACACCTTTTTGGCATTAGTAATGGCCACGCTGTGCCCTCCAAACAAAATTTTCCTCCTCTTTTACACCTCGCCAACAATAATTGAGTGAAGTTTCTGTTTTTAGTTTTCCTCTCTATGTTTGCCATGATTTCTCAATCAATGAATATTAATTTTGGGGCATTTCACTGAATTTTTATGGCCAATTATGGGCGTGACATGCAGCCGCAAAAGCTGCGCCACATTTAGAGTTGATTGTGATTTATAAAGGGAAAACAGCAAAGGACATATTTCGTCCAATTGCCACTTCTGACGCAAATCCACCGCAAAGTTTTATAAATGATGCCCCAGATGTTTTTTATGTGTACTTCCTTTGCCTTAGTGTAACTTTTGAAATATAAACCTTATAGATAACCACTTTTTCATAGCCTACTTATGCACCATCCTTTATAAACCAGAGCTAGTTTTTGCAACAGCTTTGTTAAAGTTATATTATTAGATAAACCATGTCCCAGGTCTTAAATAGGTCTGCAGGCCAAAGTGAAAGTAATAGCTCACAGTGCAACATTTTTACATTGCTATGCACATAGATTAAATCTAGTGCTGTCGAAGGGGGCTAAATGCTTGCCTGATTGCAGAATTATTTTGTATCACTCTGGGGTTTTACATTTCTTTCAAAATCCACAAAGAGGACATATTTTCTGGAGTCTGCAGGCTGTTCAAGTTTGCCTAGAAATAATCCTCCTGTAATTTCACATCCCAAATAGTGAGCACTGTGGCAAACACTTTTGATGGCCTGCTGCAGACGTTTGGTAACATCATTGCAGATTTGACAATGAATGATGATATACTGGATTGTGCCAAAGGCTTTGTGAGGAAACTGGAGGATTATGAGTTTGTGTTCATGTTTGTTCACATATGAACATATCTTCTCTGAGATTGATGTGGTCTTTGATATTGTCCAGCAGAGGGCTATGGATGTTCTTTACTGAAAGAAAATAATTGAGTCTCGTCTTGCATTTGTCAAAGAGAAGAGGTCAGAGGGGGCTTTCCAAGCTGTTTATGCCAAAGCAGCAGATCTCACATCGGACCCACGAGATGAGCCCATGAGAATGCGCCGACTGACCCAAATGCAGGATCCCCAAGAGCGCTACAGAAATCTGTGCAAGGCCATCCTTGCCAAGTGTTTCCAGAGGAGGCCTTCAAAGTGTCCTGAAAAGTTATGGCCATCACTTTGATTCAGGGAGACTGAGGTCTGAACTTCAAGTCTTGTATTCAGATCAGGACTTGCAGGGTAACAGGGGAAAGCTGTGTGATTACTTGACAGCTTTAGAAACTGTTCTCATTAGTGGCAACATTTGGAGCTACATCTGTAGGTGTAGAAAGGAGCTTCTCCTATTTAAAGAGGTCCTACACTAGTAACAGAATGAGCCAAGGATGTTTAAGCAGCCTAGCTCTGTTGGCCATTTAGAGGACACCGACCAAGTCACTGGAATAGACGACTAGTTGGTATGACAGGGTCACAGAACATTTTCTTGAAAAGGAATGTTGGGCAGAATTTACGTATAAATAAATTGACAATTTATGTGATATATGCCAAAAATGAGCTTCCCCTCTTTGAGATACCAGCAGCTGCCACTGATCTGTATGATCATATTCTGTCATAAATTGTGTGGTGTGGAGTAATGTCAAAAGAAGGGAGACCAAAAACAGGAAGGTGCTTTAATGAATAACAACATTTTCCCAACTTGTTTTCAACAGGACAAACAATATAATAGGAGTAAGCACAACTTCACCAAACTATCTCTGTATTCATGACACAGAACACGACTAGACAACACCTGGTAATACGCAGGAACTCATATATCTTAGTCTACTTACAACAGAAAATCAATGCATGACACCTCCCTCTAGTTTGGCCAGCATTTAAATACAGAAAGCTAACTAGGTAATTTACCAAGGCTGAACACAATCATCAATCAGATCTACAAGATAACAGCCTAACCTAAACCCTATTCAAGCAATGGTCAAACTAGAAAGAAGTGTCACCATTCCTTAAAGGGACATGTCAACATAAACCACAATAACCATAACAACTAAACTCTACAATACAATGCATTGGAATAGAAATCAGACTGATATACACAAACTAAACAATAATACACAATATATATATATTTATATAAGGAATCTTTGTCTCAGTATGATAATATAACGCCAGCCCTCACTGGGCTGGACATTACAGTACCCCCGCAAAGGTCGCTACTCCGGGGTGGCCATACGATTATAGGAAAGGGCGGGATGGCTGAAAAAAGAGCAACCACAGTCAGACCCCCCCAAAGCTCTCATCCAGTTTCTGCCAAATGTCTTCTCTGGCCAAACAGCCACCCCAGAATGGCAGCTTGGGGTGTCACTGGCAGCCAGACAGACCCCAGCAGTGGTGTATGTTGGACCTCCAGCATTGAGGTGAGGCTGCAGTGCTAAGGAGGCCCTGATGATGGAAGCGCTGAGAGGGGGCCCTGTAGACTCCAGCGCAGAGGAGGGCCCTGAGTACTCCAGCGCAGAGGAGGGCCCTGAGTACTCCAGCGCAGAGTGGGGCCCTGAGTTCTCCAGCGCAGAGTGGGGCCCTGAGTTCTCCAGGGCAGAGTGGGGCCCTGAGTTCTCCAGGGCAGAGTGGGGCCCTGAGTTCTCCAGGGCAGAGTGGGGCCCTGAGTTCTCCAGGGCAGAGTGGGGCCCTGAGTTCTCCAGGGCAGAGTGGGGCCCTGAGTTCTCCAGGGCAGAGTGGGGCCCTGAGTTCTCCAG
>JACXGM010039031.1:0-10683 GCA_016801145.1 Umbra pygmaea
GTGTGTGTGTGTGTGTGTGTGTGTGTGTGTGTGTGTGTGTGTGTGTGTGTGTGTGTGTGTGTGTGTGTGTGTGTGTGTGTGTGTGTGTGTGTGTGTGTGTGTGTGTGTGTGTGTGTGTGTGTGTGTGCCCATTAATAATCTCTGCTGTATTCTATTACTGCTCTGTGTTTTTGATTTGTTTATGTGTAAGTGAGCCTATAGGGCAAACAGTTTATGCCCAAATGTGTGGGTTGTTGTGTATGTTTGTTACTGCATGTACTGTATGTTGTTGGTTATATTTGTGTATTTCACAGCGAAACGGCAAACCAATACAGTTTTAGATGATAACAGTTTTCAGAGCTATACAGTATCAATAAACAACAAAAGTATACTGAGCTCTAGTACAAGGCGCTCTAGAGTATCAGTTGCTCTACAGTACCAGGAGCTCTATATAACCAGGAGCTCTAGGGAACTAGAAGCTCTACAGTACCAGCTGCTCTACAGTACGAGGAGCTCTACAGTATCAGTTGCTCTACAGTACCAGGAGCTCTACAGTAACATGAGCTCTACAGAACCAGCTGCTTGAGGGTACCAGAAGCTCTACAGTAACAGAAGTGCTACAGCACCAGGGGCTCTACAGTACCAGCTACTCTACATTACCAGGAGCTCTACAGTATCAGTTGCTCTACAGTTCCAGGAGCTCAACAGAACCAGCAGCTCTAGGTTAACAGGAGCTTTGCAGTACCAGGAGCCTGTGAACAATTATTCCAACTATGTTATTATTCCATCTCTCTAAACTTCCTCTTATCTCAGTCATTATTTTTTACATTTGACTTAATAACAAAAACACCAACCCAGAGTTACTTACAGTATTGTTTTTGACGAACATTTTCATACTGGCCTTCTACGGGAATTGAACCAAGAAACCATGGTGCTGCCAGTGCCATGATCTGCAAAATGAATTACATGGGAAACATTCCTTTCCCTCTTTCCAAGAAATTAATTAGCTTGGGATGCATTTATTTACATGGCCAAAGCACATGGAAAATAAGCAACATACCAATAGTAACTAACTCAATAAAAAAATTGATAAAAAGCCCTAAATGAATTACAACTCGCTTTTGCACACAGACAATATTTCACGTTATGAACAACTGCTTTCCACAGATGTTTGATGCAGTTTTATATGCACACAGTGTGGATATGTCCAGTCTTGATTCTAAGCTTTTAAATGATCCCCTAGACCAAGGACGATCTATCCAGTGGATGACGAATGAATGCCAACAAATAATATTGGTCCAAAAAATAGGAACACTCTCTAGGAGCTCAGAAGGGAAGCATTTCAGATTGCTGTGTGTATTTTCATGATATGGATGTGTTGTTCTACTGCACTCCGCCTGATCTTTTTCTCTCTTTCTCATAACTATTTTCTCTGAGTTTCTGCAACGTTGACCATGAATTTACAATCCGGGTGAGAGCCGCTGGTACACTACAGAACGTCTCACACTTTCACATCACCAATCTGCTGGAAAGATATGACATGATATGATCTGTTTCTCAGTGTAGCATGGCTGACTAGATGAAAGATTAGCAACAGATGCTTTTATCTATGCTTTTCTAAAAAATGCGCTGGAATGCTAAGGGCAGTCACCGCATTAAATCTACAGGGTTTGGGTGAACACATACATTTGGTGAATTTCTCAATGTGAATATCTCAACAGTACTAGAAATTCCAACATTACAGTGACACGCTTTTTCGATGAGACACACATTTGTAATACTTCTTGATATACTCATGGAAAGGGTTCAATAATACTTAGGAATAGTTGATATTCTCTAACAATTTTATTTTATTTTTTTTCTTGTGTGGAAGGCTGCCTTGGGACTGTGCGTGTGTTTTGTATCAATAGATTTAGAATTAAGACCAGAAGTCTTCACATGGATAATAAAACATGAAAAACTACCCTTATTAGGACATTTTGCTAGTCCCTGTGAGGACAAAATCTTATTAGGAAGTAGGTTTAGGATCAAACTTACAATTACATTTGGGGTTACATTTTAGGTTATTTTAAGTTTCAAGTACTCAGAATTAGGTTTAGGCATTCGGGCTAATGTAGGTTATAGGTGTGTAAGAGTGTGTGTGTCTCTTTATGCCCATGTTCAGGTGGTTTAATCTCAGATATAATCTATACATCAAATGTTCTACAAGTAGAAAGACAAAGAGTGGTAGCTGTAAATAAAGAAGCTTTCTTACGTTAACCCTATAAGTTTAACTACAGCCTTGGGGTTCCCGTAGACTCCAGCTACACACTGTGAGTGACATAATGGAGCACTTAGGGTTATAAGTACCTAGCTCTAGGGTACAATGACAGACACACATTAACACACAGAGGATGGCAGAAGAGGCAAAAAACCCAGTGTTAGCTGGTGAGAGGCTCACTGATAAGGCAGATAAGAATGGAGACGGCTGGTTGGCCTATCAGCTGCTGGCGGAGGACACTTCCTGAGTTGTGATCCAATGGGGTTCTCTGATAGAAACAGGGTCAGTGAAGCTGGTGTGTTGCACGATTTCAGATTCACACAACATGGAGTGGAGACAAAAAATTGTTTTGGTGTAGAGATCCACCGTACATGGAAATGATAATAAATCTGCCATGAGATACAGCAGGCCGTATGTGATTAAGAACATGGGCCGGAACCCAACAAGTTCTCTCAGAAATGTAATGCCACTGAACACATTTAGTCTTGTGTGCAGAACCTTCTAAGTTGTGAGAATTCTAATACAAACATGTTTACATAAAAATACCCATTAACAAGTCTATGATATAGCCTAAATTAGCAAATATGTAAGGTAATGCTCATTAAATGCTTATAAGGATATTACAATAGGATGTTTGATAATATGGGAAAGACTTGAACTACGGTACAACCCAAATGACACCAATAGTACTACAAGGACTATAATTCCATGTAGGACTAAATGTTTCTTTTTTACCATGACTTCTACTTCTGAATGTCTAAAATCTATCCAGGAGTGGTCTTTCCAATGATTTAACTGTTATAGGTCAATTATCTTGCAATGTAGCCTGGAAGAAAATCGATACTGTAGAGGAGTTCTAACCTACACTGTGTGCACAATTATTAGGCAACTCAGTATCTTTACCATATCATCATTAGTACACCTATGTTAACTCCAAGCTGTATAAACTGGAATGCTTATTGGATTTAAGCATATCCGATGATGTGTATTTGTGTAATGAGGGAGGGTGTGGCCTAAGGAGATCAACACCCTATATCAAGGTGTGCATAATTATTAGGCAGCTACTCTTCCTCAGGCAAAATGGGCCAAAAAAGAGATTTAACTCACTCAAGTCAAAGATTGTAAAAAAGTCTTTCAGAGGGATGCAGCACTCTTAAAATTGCTTAGATATTGGGGCGTGATCACACAACCATGAAACGGTTTGTTGCAAATAGTCAACAGGGTCGCAAGAAACGTGTTTGAAAGAAAAGACACAAATAAACTGCCAAAGATTTGAGAAGACTCAAATGTGAATCTACCAGGAACCCATTATCTTTCATATTCCAGAACTATAGCCTACCTGGAGTGCCCAGAATTATATTATTTACACATCAAAATGTGTTTCTCCTCATTTAAAAAAATATTATGTTGGATTTATACAACATGTTGTGTTTCTGAGGAGAAACACAACATGTTGTGTAAATCAAACATATCATTGTTAAGTAAATCTGACAACGCGGATGCACATTTCTTACAGTGCACAGAGCTCCACTTCAACTGAGATGCCAGCAAAGTGGAGATGGGGTACTGGTATGGGCTGGTATTATTAAAGATGAGCTAGTTGGACCTTTTTGGGTTGAAGATAGACTCAAACTCAACTCCCAAACCTACTGCCAGTTTTTAAAAGAAACTTTCTTCAAGCAGTGGTAAAGGAAAAAGTCTGCATCTTTCAAGAAGACCATGATTTTTAGGCAGGACAATGCTCTATCACAAGCATTGAAGTACTCCACTGTGTGGCTAGCCAGTAAAGGCCTTAAAGATGAAAGAATAATGACATGGCCCCCTTCCTCACCTGACCTTAACCCTATTGAAAACTTCTGGTCCCTTTTTACGGTTGATTTACGGTGAAGGGAAACAGTACACCTCTGAACAGTGTCTGGAAGGCTGTGGTTGCTGCTGCACAAAAAGTTAATCGTCAACAGATCAAGAAACTGACAGACTCCATGAATGGAAGGCTGATGACTGTTATTGAAAAGAACGGTGGCTATATTGGTCACTGACTTGTTTTGAAATGTCAGAAATGTTTATTTGTAAATTTTGAGTTGTTTGTTTATTTTTCTCACTTTAACAGATGAACTGTACAGTATGTTCAGCAATACGGAATATAAGAAGAGATCTTCTAATATCCTGTTACTATTTGCCCTACATTCAGTGTAATTGGGTTTGTTGGAATTGGTAATTGGAATTGTTGCATGATCAAATTAACAAAATCAAAGTTAGAAATAATATATCATAACTGGGTTTTTGAAACACTGGCAAAGATTTTAATGTGAATTCTCAGGAATCCAGAAACACTCTGGTCACAGGAATGTATTTTGGAACACTTTCATGAGGAATCTCACATCTGAACCTTTTACCAGTGAAAGTAGGGTAACGGTATTACCCAAAGCACAATAAAGATAACAACTGACTCATGTTGTTCATATTGGGACATAAAGTAAATATCTTAATTACAGTACACCAATCAATATAGAACATACTTAAACATGCAGTATGTAACTTTTTGTTACAAAAACAAAATAAACTGTGTTTTAGGACTAGTAAATGGTAAGAACCAGTATATTGAATCCAGTGGTTGAAAAATATAAACTTACATTTTATACAAAATATAAACAATATTAAAATAGCAAAATCGACATTTCACAATATCTAACTAGAAATTATTGCATATTATGGCAAAAATTATAGTGTGTATTTTCAGAAATTGATTATATTGCCCCTTTTTTAATTCCTGTGTTCAGTAAAAACATATGTAAAATATATGTATTCATATATAAAATAAATAAAACAAATCTACCTAACATTCAGGCCAAAAGGACAAAAGAATGGAAAGTTACATAGTGCAGCTTTAAATAACAATCTAGTAACAAATAACCTATACCGTTAATTTTACCCTAGGCTATAGAGGAGGTGGAAGTTTGTCTGTTACTTGGACTAGATATAGTATCTGGAGAGAGAGAGGGTTAAAGCTGAGTGCAGGGCTGGTCTAGAAGCTCATCTCCTTTGGCCTGTAAAGAGAGGCCAGGCTGTGTTGTGAATATCTACTCCTCTGTCTACCCCCGCAATTTCACCCACCACAGAAATCTGCTCTCTCTCTCTGGAATTTCCTCTAACTGTCAAAACACACAGTGTGAGTATGTGTGTGAAAGACAGACAGACAGAAAGGCAGGCAGACAGGCAGGCAGACAGGCAGGCAGACAGACAGGCAGACAGACAGGCAGACATGTGGGTAAAGCAACATTATAAAAAAATATACATTTGGCTGTAATATTAATCGATTAGAGAAGATCAAATCACTGATTGTCTTGTTTTGCATAAAACCCAACATTTTGACGTCACCTGGATTTCAGTAACTATAAAGGACCCCAAGGAAGATCAAATTATGAGCCGCATTAATAGAGGACAAACCACAAATCAGAACCATAAAACAGTGATTTTTGATCAGAGTTCTAGCAGCTTATTAATTATGGGAATGTTGTTTCTGCCAATCCAGGATCCACTTCATTGATATCTAGTTGAAGCACATGAGAACATGAGAAGTTCCCTAAAGACAGGACAGTAGACTCTGGTCATAAAGTTTGTGATGGAGGTCATCTCCAGGCTGTGGGACTGCCCTGCCCTCTGAGCCTCCTGGACACATAGAAAGGCTTCTAGAACATCAGAGATAACGACTCCCTGGGACGTGAACACAGAGATCGGCTTCTAGAACATCAGAGATAATGACTCCCTGGGACAAGGACACAGAGAACTGCTTCTAGAACATCAGAGAGAACTACACCCTGGAACATGGACACAGAGAACTGCTTCTAGAACATCAGACATAATGACTCCCTGAGACGTGGACACATAGAACTGCTTCTAGAACATTAGAGAAAATGACTCCCTCGGATGTGGACACATAAAACTGCTTCTAGAACATTAGAGAAAATTACACCCTGGGACGTGGACACAGAGAACAGCTTCTAGAACATCAGAGAGAAGGACACCCTGGGATGTGGACAGAGAACTGCTTCTAGAACATCAGAGAGAATGACTCCCTGGGATGTGGACACAGACAACTGCTTCTAGAACATTAGAGAGAACAACTCCCTGGAACGTGGACACAGAGACCTGCTTCTAGAACATCAGAGAGAATGACTCCCTGGGACATGTACACAGACAGCTGCTTATAGAACATCAGAGAGAATGACTCTCTGGGACGTGGACACAGAGACCTGCTTCAAGAACATCAGAGAGAATGACTCCCTGGGACATGGACACAGACAGCTGCTTCTAGAACATCAGAGAGAATGACTCTCTGGGACGTGGACACAGACAACTGCTTCTAGAACATCAGAGAGAACGACTCTCTGGGACGTGGATACAGCATCCACTAATAGCAGAGACACTGTCCTTCTCTTCTTTGTTTGCGGCCCTTCACCCCTGGGAGAATGACACACACATGCCTGAATGCAGGCAGGTACAGGGTGTGAGCAGTCAGCACATTCCATCTGGTGTTGACAAGATCAGCCCTGGACAAGTGTTGATGCATCCCTAATGGGCACGTGTTAGTGAGGTACAGAGACACCCAGAGTGTCAGACTGTTACAGGAGCCAACGGCCGAACAGGTACTGAGGAGGGACGAGGCGCTGACAGTTGAGGAGACGAATGACAGGAGGAGGAGAGCAATGACAGTGGGAATATGTGCTAGGGGCAGGGAGATGAAAAGAGAGAAGGAAGACCCTAGAGGTAGAGAGAGAGAAGGGTGTGGTAACAGGGGGTGGGAGCCAGGTGTTACCCTCACAGACCTGCTCACTTGACTTTCTTAAAGGATCTCTCTCTGTCGTTTCTAAGCCAGATAAAATGTCTCTCTCTTTGCATCTCACTCTCTGTCACACACTCATTCGCCTTCTCTTTATGTCTCAATAAAGAGCACAAGAAGTCATTTTCTATTTCTCTCTAGAGGTTTCCCTGTCTGTCGTCTCATACCTTCAGAAAGGGAAGCTGCTAAATCAATAGCACACTGTGCTCTAAACACACACACACACACACACACACACACACACACACACACACACACACACACAGCATATGGCCATATGACCTCCATGACACATATTCAGCTCACAGCAGTTACAGGCGAGAGAGAGAGGGAGAAAAAGTTCATGAAAACTACTGAAAAGATGAATTATACGTTTGAAATCTACTTTCTATATGACCCATCTAGATAGGTAATTGCATTATGTAGAAATGTATAATTTCAGAACTGAATGCTCTGTAAAGAAAGCAGTAAAACAAAGACAGAACAAAGTGTATAAAGTAGACTAACCTTCAAAATCGGATATGATCCCTTCTAAGTGAGCATTGACAGTGGAGTCAGACATGTTGTGGGTGAAAACGAGGGAGCACGAATCCCTTATTCCCAAGGAAGGCAAAGTCTCCCAGATGCTGTCACCCCACTCTAAACAAATCCCAAATTAGGAGACCATGCAGGGGTAAAATAACAGCCAGTTGTAGCGGCTCACTGATCCAAGCCCACAGCCTTTCTCCTAAAGCACCACGCTCCGTTTCCTCCCTCTCTAGTCTTCCTCCTCCTCTTGCTCTACATTCAGTGCTGCTGTTGCTGTGAAGTGTGGAATGAGTAGCGCCGAGCCCCTGACAACCCCCCGCCCTCCTTCACTCTCTAGTTTCTCCTCTCTTCCTCTTTCCTCCTTGCCATTGCCTCTGTTTTGGATTCTCCCTGTCAATACTCCTCTGATAAAGGTCATGAAAATCTAAGAGACCCACTCTTCAGACAGACAAACTGTTCCTCGCACGTACTCAAACATGAGAAGACATCGTCACACAATTACTCGTGGTTAAACATTTACACCCAGTAACTAACTTTGAGGCAAGGAACATTCAGCTCTTCCCAGATATTCTGTAGGTAATTCTGTGCATATAATATAAACAGTTGGATGGAAAAATAAATAGAGCCTACAAGATTAACCAGAGACTGACCAGGACAAATATGGTCAAGCCTGTTCCACGTCTAGTATGGGCAGTTAAAGAGATCTACAGATAATCTGTGGGGACAGACCACAATGAATATAGATGTAATGACTTAATGACCATGAGAATGCCTGTCTGTGTGTGTGTGTGCGTGCATGCGTGCGTGTGTGTGTGTGAGAGAGAGAGAGAGAGAGAGAGAGAGAGAGAGAGAGAAAGAGAGAGAGAGAGAAAGAGAGAGAGACAGAGAGAGAGAGAGAGAGAGAGAGAGAGAGACAGAGAGACAGAGAGACAGAGAGACAGAGAGAGAGAGAGACATATTATGTGTTTATAGGTTGGTGACTCAGTGTGCATATATACAAACTACATAATTCATGTAAAATTCTTCCTCTTGCAGAAATAACTACACTGCAAAAAGCCTGGAGCTTCAGAGCTCCAGCCCAGTCCTTTAGAGGCCAGTGTTGCTGGTTTTCAGTGTGCTCTGTGTAGCATGCCTGGGGCCACCAATGCATTGTCAGCCAGACAGGAGACAGACAGAAGACAGGCAGGCAGGCAAGGAGGGGTTAAGTACAGTTGGACGGTGACCCTGTGGCTGTAGAGAATAATACATACTATATATACTCTGCCTAATAATAATTGTAGAAATAGTAATAGTATGAGTAGTAATATTAATAGAAGTAGTAGTAATAGTGGTGGAAGTAGTAGTAGTTATAATATTACAGTAGTAGTGGTGGTGGTAATAACTAAGTAATAACTGTAGTAGTAGTTGTCACGACCTGGCAGAGACTGTTGCCAGGTTGTGGCAGAAAAGGACACATTCCCTGAGACTCCTAAGTTAGACATGTGAATTGAATTTATTCTGTATTTATTTTGTAGTTGTGTTTCATGTATTTCATTCATGTTAAGTATGTGCTGAATAAGGGTGGCACCTTCTCCTCTTTCACCTGGTACTGGTTGGGACTGATTGGGTGTAATTATCTTCTTTACTATCAGCTGGGTGATCAGTCCCTATATATGTCTGGTTGAACGAGGGGAGGGCACGGTTCATTGATAATCTGTATGTGTGGCGGGATTTGATCATTTTGGCATTCCGGTATTGTTTTGGTGTTTAGACCCTTTCAGATGTGGCCTAGCCAAGTTAGATGCAAGTGTAAGTAGATATTGCATATTTCCAGGTAGACAGCTATTCCCGTTCTGGGCCACGGTTAAGAGCCCAGTAATTAGCAATTTGCCTGAAGTGGTGCTTTCTCTGTATGTAAACTTTGTCCATTATAACTACATGTCAGAATGCTGTGGGATGAATACATTCAACCTGCAAACATTCTCCTGCCTGTGGTCTACCTCCTTCAACACCTACACACCCGGGACAGTAGTAATACTAATAATGGTAGTAGTAATAATAGTAATAGTATTAGTAGTAGTAGTAGTAATTCTAATAGTAGTAGTAGTTATAATAATAGTAGTAGTAGTTATGTTAAAAGTAGTGGTGGTAATAGGGGTGATGGTGGTAATAATTAATAAGTAATAATGGTAGTAGCAATAATAGTAATAATAGTAGTAGTAATTGTAATACTAATAGTAGTAGTACTAGATATAATGATAGTAGTGGTGGTAATAGTGGTGATGGTGGTAATAATTAATAAGTAATAACGGTAGTAGTAATAATAGTAATAATAGTAGTAGTAATTGTAATACTAATAGTAGTAGTACTAGTTATAATGACAGTAGTGGTGGTAATAGGGGTGATGGTGGTAATAATTAATAAGTAATAATGGTAGTAGCAATAATAGTAATAATAGTAGTAGTAATTGTAATACTAATAGTAGTAGTACTAGTTATAATGATAGTAGTGGTGGTAATAGTGGTGATGGTGGTAATAATTAATAAGTAATAATGGTAGTAGCAATAATAGTAATAATAGTAGTAGTAATTGTAATACTAATAGTAGTAGTACTAGTTATAATGATAAAAGTGGTGGTAATAGTGGTGATGGTGGTAATAATTAATAAGTAATAATGGTAGTAGTAATAATAGTAGTAGTAATTGTAATACTAATAGTAGTAGTACTAGATATAATGATAGTAGTGGTGGTAATAGTGGTGATGGTGGTAATAATTAATAAGTAATAATGGTAGTAGTAATAATAGTAATAATAGTAGTAGTAATTGTAATACTAATAGTAGTAGTACTAGTTATAATGATAGTAGTGGTGGTAATAGTGGTGATGGTGGTAATAATGAATAAGTAATAATGGTAGTAGTAATAATAGTAATAATAGTAGTAGTAATTGTAATACTAATAGTAGTAGTACTAGATATAATGATAGTAGTGGTGGTAATAGTGGTGATGGTGGTAATAATTAATAAGTAATAATGGTAGTAGTAATAATAGTAATAATAGTAGTAGTAATTGTAATACTAATAGTAGTAGTACTAGTT
>JACXGM010039032.1:0-10682 GCA_016801145.1 Umbra pygmaea
CCATACCTCTCTCATACCTCCCCTACATACCACACCTCCCCCACCACACATTCCATACCTCTCTCATACCACCCATACATACCACACCTCCCCCACCACACGTCCCATACCTCTCTCATACCTCCCTTACATCCCACACCTCCCCCACCACACATTCCATACCTCTCTCATACATCCCATACATCCCACACCTCCCTCTCATCAAACATATCAAATCATCAGTGAGGATTGGAGCCTGTTAATTCCTCCCAAAACGGAAAGCGATCCAGCAAATTTTGTTTGCACAAACTTCTTGCCTTATTTGTTAAAAGAGTCGTTAGCTGCGCTCGTCTTTTTATAAAACATATCCCCACTCATATTTCAAAACATGGGGACAAAGATATTTTTTTTTACCCCACACAGCCCTGACCTCAATCCTATGGAACATTTGTGGGCAGAACTGAAAAAGTGTGTGCAAGCATGGAGGCCAGCAAACCTGACTCATTTACACCAGTTCTGTCACAAGGGACGGGACAACATTTACCCAATGTATCGTGGGAAGCTTGTGGATGGCTACCCAAAATATTTGACCTAAGCTAATCATTTTTAAAGCAATGCTCCAAAATACTAATTGAGTGTATGTAAACGTCTGACCCACTGGGAATGTGACAAAAAATAAATACTGACATAAATAATTTGCTATTATTCTGACATTTCACATTCTTAAAATGAAGTGGTGATCTTTGAAAGGGAATGTTTACTAGGACTGAATGTAAGGAATTATGAACAACTGAGTTTTAATTTATTTTGCAACATATGTAATCTACTGAATTCAACTAAAAATACTTAATTCAGTGTCAGAAAATGGTCAGAAAAATAGAATAACTTAAAAACATAATATGTAAAATATCTTTAGAAATACTCACATTGAGATGGGCTGAGCTTTTGCCAACTTACTGGCAATGAGGAAACTATTTTTTTGGCATATATGTATGTATGACTGGTTAGGACAAAATTAGCTGTAGGCTGAACTATTTTCCTTCCTCTTTAATATATTTTGCAATAATACAATGACTACACTGTCACATTTAATACAGAGCATAGCGCTAGTTGTGTTACCAATGAATTGTGAATATTATTAACATAATTCAGTTCACTGATACCACATAATGCTTCTGAAATGTATAGTAAAATTCATTCAGGAAAAGGTTGCATTGTGGTAACAAAAATAAAAAAGTTATGAATCAATTCATTGATTGGTTGTTAAACATATATGTGTATTTGATTTCTGAAATTTCATGATTATTTACATAATGCTTATAATTTATACTAAACCAATCAAAAATAGTGAATGAGTATTGAATTTATGATAAAAAAGCATTATAACTCTAAACAATATACACTTCTTGGCACCCTTGAATATTATATGTTGTACAATATCTACAGAAATAATTGGAAATGTACCTACTTTGTAATATCAAAGTTATTTAATAGGATGTCCCAATATATTCTGCAAACAAAGATGCATTTTCAACTTACATGTAGTGATCTAACAGAAGAGTACACTCACTGGCCACTTCATTAGGTACACCTCACTAGTACCGGGTTGGACCCCGCTTTTGCCCTCCGAAATGCCTTCAATCTTTGCGGCATAGATTCAGCAAGTTGTAAAAATTCCTTAGAGATTATGGTCCATATTGATATTGCTGCAGATTGAGCAACAAGGAGATTAGAATGTGCTGAGTTCCAGACAATAGTCAACCTAGTTAATGTTGCACTATGCAAGTTCTAGCACCACCTGTTGACAGTGAGTTGAATGTCAGTATTAAAAGGCTGGTTCAAGTACCCCTGACTGCAGTCTGCATTTTGGGGCTTGGCTCAATGTGGGTGGAGTCAAACATTTGAGCTTTAACCACCATTTTTTTGGGTGGTGGACTCAAGGGGGTAGGCTTGGACCCGGAAGTTGAAGCAGCCCTGGGTGGATTCTGATGCTACCTGACTATCACCTCTCGTCAGCATTCCATAGACTCCCATTCATTTTATGGGTCACTTTGACAGCAAAGAAATTGACATCTGAATCATTTAAAGACTCTATTTTCCCATTGTTTATTTCTAAAGAAACAGGAAAATGTATAAAAAGCTCCATTACCCTGTATCTCACGTTATGGCCCCGTAGCAGCCGTTTTTGTGAAAATATCCTAACCCTCTAAGGTTGACAGTCACAACATGAATTTGAATATCATAAGAAATATTATATTACTCTAAGTGGTACGAGCACTTTTCAACACTTTTTGCTTCATGCTATATTTGTAACATGCTACTGATATTGTTGCAGTTAACAGACTTGTTATGCATGTCATGTACTGTTAAAATGCTGTTAATAAATGTTATATTGATGATCACAATACGGCACACTGACGTAGCGGGACATAGTTCTCTGCATATACATAGGTTAAACCTCAACAGGACAAAACTCATTAGTATATAATGCTACACCGAGGTGGAGAGAGTTAAACTATGGTTTTGTACTTTACCCAAAAGAATCACCAACAGTCCAACATAAACAGGAGTTAAGACCCACAATGAGGCACACCACCTTCTGGAACACTAAATGCTTTACAGCTTACTTCATTACTAACCACCTAACTGTGTGCTCCAATAATTCCAGTAATTTCAAATGACCCATAAATTGAAATGTCCAGAAGGTGGTGCAAACGTCCCATAAATATTTCAAAATATACACACTATTATATTAAATATAATCCCAAATAGTCCATTATACAAAAATAATTCAAACTTAGTTCAGTTCTATGCCACAAAATGCACACAAGTCCATGTCATGCCTCTTAAATATGCATTTAATTATAAAGACAAGTATTGGGGAAATATGTAAAGTATCCATTGTTTTGATTCATGAAACATTCCAGAACCTGGCAACCCTGGCTGCAAAACTTTCCAGATCTGATTCGGTGGTGTCAACATAGTGATTAGGCTATTGAATTTAACAATCCATGGAGATTAACTTCTGAGAAGTCACATAAGGAAATATTGTTAGAAAACCAAGGTAAATTTCAATTACAAACGTAAGTGTCATTACTACCAAGGGCGTAGAAATGGGGGGATCGGGGGACATGTCCCCCCCAATTTTACACTACGGGCAATGCGTTCATCCCCAATAATAAGAACATTTTGTGAAGAAAAAAATGGTGTGTATATTTCACAATATCAAACTCGTTCCTATATGCCCTTGTTTACTACTGATGAGTTTCATTACTATCCTGTGCAAATTTAATGAACAAAGCTCTCAGTTAAAAACAAAGTGTTGGTTTCCGCTGTGAGTGTTTCATTGACAGCATGCTAGCTGTGCAAGTTAGACCCAGAATACTGTAGGGCCAGAACAAAAAATAAATCCAGAGCTAATGCGAAGGATACCGGGCTTTTTAGTACTAGGTGTTTACAGTCATGGCCAAACATTTTCAGAATGTCACAAATACTAATTTCTACAAAGTCCACTGCCTCAGTGTTGATGATGGCAATTTGCATATACTCCAGAATGTCATGAAGAGTGATCAGATGAATTGGAATGAATTGCAAAGCCTCTATTTGCCATGATAATGAACTTAATCCCCCAAAATATAATTTCCACTGCATTTTAGCCCTGCCACAAAAGGACCAGCTGCCATCATGTCAGTGATTGTCTTGTTAACAGTGGAAATCACTCTCATGCTGATTGAATTAGAATAACTTACGGACTGGAAGATTTAAAAGGAGGGTGGTGCTTGACATCATTGTTCTTCCTCTGTCAACCATGAATACCTGCAAGGAAACACGTGCCTTCATCATTGCTTTGAACAAAAAGGGATTCACAGGCAAGGATGTTGCTGCTAGTAAGATTGCGCCTAAATCAACCATTTATCAGATCATTAAGAACTTCAAGGAGATGGGTTTAATTGTTGTGAAGGTGTCAGGGTGCCCAAGAAAGTGCAGCAAGCACCAGGACCGTCTCTTGAAGTTAATTCAGCTGCGGGATCGGGGCACCACCAGTGCAGAACTTGGAATGGCAGCAAGCAGTTGTGAGTGCATCTGCACAAACAATGAGGCAAAGATTTTGGAGGAAGGCCTGGTGTCAGAAAGGGTAGCAAAGAAGCCACTTCTCTCCAGGGCGCATTGTAGAGTTCTTGAAAAAGAAGGATCAACACTGCAAATATTGACTCTTTGCATAAACTTAATGTAATCGTCAATAAAAGCCTTTGACACTTATGGAATGCTTGTAATTATACTTCTGTATGTACCATAGTACCTACTGACAGAAAGGTCTAAGAACACTGAAGCAGCAAACTTTGTGGAGACAAAAACTTGTGGCAATGACTGTAGGTGTACTGAGCTGCTACATTGTGTTTTCCTATTTCTTTCCATTCGTTCTGTTACCTCTGAAATTGCAGGATCCTTCTTCCTCCCGCAGGACCTTTGACTTGACGAATTAAGCACTGTGAGTAGGTAAAGTTGTACTATGCAAGTTCTAGCACCACCTACTGTATCAGAAGCGTGCTAAATATCCATTTCATAAGGCTGGTTCAAGTAACCCTGACTGCAGTGTGAATTTCGGAGTGAGGCTCAATGTGGGCGGAGTCAAGCGATTGATTCTGCCCACATTGAGCTCGACCCACCGTAATTTCTTGGGGACCATCTTTGGGGGCCATCTAAGGGTGTTTTGTATTTTGTGAGAATTGTTCCCAAATAATTATGCTATTGAACAAGGCTGTGTATGTGGGCAGTATACTTGAAAATGCACACCTCAAAGTCATTCTCCCTCTTTTGCTGATCAGAACAAGATTGGAGGCAGAGATAGGACCATCAACTGAGTAAGTGTACTGGTGAAGGCATATGTCATGACTCCATTTGGACAATTGATGGGTATACATACTGTGTTTTGCTTGATTAGATGTAGTAAATATTCTATGGGTTTATGTGTATGTTTTCATGGAGTATAGCACCACCTTCTGGACATTTCAATATATTGGTATGACTTCAGTCAATATGGATAGATATAAAGAATATCGCACATCCACTTGTGTTGATGCAGAACAGAAAAATCAGAATATGTAAAGAGAACAAATTTCCGCAACTCAGAATTGCTCCTGTGTAATTTTAATAAAGAATGCACGGACAGACAACGTTTCGATCCTGCAAGGATCTTCGTCAGGTCAAGATCCATCCATGTTCCTTCTATTTCAGTGTATGTTATACCACTTGAAAGCTCTGAATCTGTCATTTCATAAAATATAAAAAAATGACTTTCTGACCCATAAGCGTATATATCTGCTCTGGGTCACATATGCTTGCTCCTCTTATCCTCCACAACACACATCTCATATAGCGCTACACTATGATGCCTGTTGTGCCAGCGATAATCACTGTTGCATTGGTGATAATTTACCCTTTCAGTGAGTTATTGTTTTTAATTTCATTTTAGCTGGGAATTGTATTGCCTGTAGCGCCACCTACAAGTCTACTATTGAATTGATTAACATATTACCTGATTATTTGCTGGTTTGTTTTGCAGTGTTAAAGTTAGTGTAAAAATGAAAGCTACAGCAAGTGCTAGGTTAAAAAAGCATAGAGAGAAGATTTATAGCAACCCAGACTTTCGCATGTCAGGCTCCAATTTTTTCTCAGTCAGAGCTGCAATCAGTGACTCTTTGCTCCTGATCATCTCAGAATATGTGGATGGTTTTCTTGTATGACATTCCACTATGGATTTTGTGTCATAGGGTCTTTTACGAAGCTAATAACATACAGTATGTAGCCTATGATGAGTCATCTGTTTTACAAGTATTTTTCTGATCTGGTGTTATTCTTTGTTTTGATTATTAGGCACTTATTCTTTTAGAAACCAGTTCTTGCTTGCGATATGTTTTCTATAACCTACATACAAAATGGTGGCATATAGTTAATTCAAATTAGACAGACGATCAAGTTCACTAGCATAAATAATGTTATTCGCAACTGGAAAATGAAAACTATTGGATAATAGATCTCCAGGGTTGGGTAGGCCTGTCCGTCAATAGGGAAACCTACAGGATGGTAGATCTTTAACATTGGGCAACCATGCCCTACAATTGGAAGCATCTTGTAAATGGTTTCCATGCAGAAAATGCTCACTGTGGGGAATCACCAGGGCAGTTTAATCTCAAAGGAGCATACTGGACATCTTCTTCCTCTTTCTGGAGCTGAGGAAGTTGAAAGTTGGAATACACAGGCTCTTCCTGTTTTTTGGAGGAAGAGAACTGAATGCTGGCATATTGAATGTCCTCCAGGTTGTCAGTGACTGCTGTCTCAGTAGTGGTGGTGTTGCCTGAGATGGAGGAAAACGAGTTTCCCTAATGGGGTGAAGGCAAAGACAACATTAGTAGTGGAAATAGTCCACAATGCAACTCCAAATAGCCTTCAGATCTTTTAAAGTAGGCTCACCTTTCCACTGTCTGCTTCATCTATTATGTCAGGGATGGATTTAGTGTTTTTCATCCTGTTTTGATTGAGGATAAATAATAAATATTAATTATAATAAATTGAGGATAAGATACTTTCACTGAAACTGGAGTTCAGTTGATCTCCATCATAGGCTAATGAACAGAACAGTATTATTTTCTTTGCAAAACAGTAAGTTAGATCATTGATATAACACACAATGGCACTGCCAAACACATTTTTTCTAAAGAGCTAATGTTAATGCCACAGTTATTCATTCATGGCCTTTTCTGAGAGAGACTGAGCCACGGGCCAAGCCTGTCAGTAGTTCAACTGTGATATATATAGGAAACATTTTTAGGAATGACAATAACAATAGTATCAACAAATGTCACAGATATATTAAAGAAGGTAAACCATGTTAGTCTATATTGACAGTTCTACTTTGTATTAATTTGACTATTGTTTAATAGTTGATTAAAACAAGATGATCGTATGATGAAATGTTTTTCCAGTCATGATTCAGGTTTGGCCTGCTTGGCTTTTGTTTGAAAACTTGAATTCTTGTGGAAGAACGGGGTTCAAGCAATCAATAACGTGTTTAATAAAAGTTATTAACCAAGCACTAAAGAGAAGAAATATAAATTCAACTCACCTGAACCACAGGAAGCCAGAGATACAGAGTATGAGAACCACAAGCACCAGTGTTATTCCTATTACCATAGGTACAACTGAGCATGGGTCACCTATAATAATATATCAAAATACATGTTGTGAAAAATAAAACAAATACATTAATTACGCTTTGAAATAGAGCACATTAATACAATTAGAGTATGGGATGTCAAAGCAAATATGTACTCTAAAAGAAAAAGAAGAGAATATAATGATACATTTGAACATCAACTTTATTCACTAACTAAATATATACAGTACATATGCAGAATCTTACTTGGTATATTAGTGCAGCAATTAGTGGACAACATATTGTCAGAATACTACAAAGAATTAGCAGACAATAACATATGATGGGTGCTGAAAATACAGTATAAAATAACGGGCTATGAGTGGTGGAATAATCTACATACAGTGGACAAAAATTTGAATGCAACACTTTTGTTTTTGCCCCTATTTACTCAAAGTTCTAAAACTTATTCTATGTAAACAATAGGCTTATTTCTCTCAAGTTTTGTTCACAAATCTGTCTAAGTCTGTGTTAGTGAGCACTTCTCCTTTGCTGAGATAATCCATCCAACTCACAGGTGTGGCATATCAAGATGCTGATTAGACAGCATGATTATTGCACGTGTGCCTTAGGCTGGCCGCAATAAAAGGCCACTCTAAAATTGTCAGTTTCATCACACAGCACAATGCCACAGATGTTGCAAGTTTTGAGGGAGTGAAACAACTCACACGCAGTGATTTAAAGCCACAACAGGTGGATTCAGCACCACAGCCAGCTCCACAGCCTAAGGAATCACAAGGCTGCAGAGCTGGCCGTGGTGCTGAATCCATGGTAAACTGTTTTGGTCAACTGTCCTGACACAGATGGTCTTTTTTATTCCTTTATTTATACAGGAAATCAGTCTGAGACTAAGGTCTCATTTACAGCTGAGTCCTGTTCACAAATTCACAATAACATACAGCCATATAGAAAAAAAATTATATCTATATATAAATATATATATATAGACACTCACCTAAAGGATTATTAGGAACACCATACTAATACTGTGTTTGACCCCCTTTCGCCTTCAGAACTGCCTTAATTCTATGAGGCATTGATTCAACAAGGTGCTGAAAGCATTCTTTAGAAATGTTGGCCCATATTGATAGGATAGCATCTTGCAGTTGATGGAGATTTGTGGGATGCACATCCAAGGCACGAAGCTCCCGTTCCACCACATCCCAAAGATGCTCTATTGGGTTGAGATCTGGTGAATGTGGGGGCCGATTTAGTACAGTGAACTCATTGTCATGTTCAAGAAACTTGAAATGATTTCGAGCTTTGTGACATGGTGCAATATCCTGCTGAAAGTAGCCGTCAGAGGATGGGTACATGGTGGCCATAAAGGGATGGACATGGTCAGTAAAAATGCTCAGGTAGGCCGTGGCATTTAAACGATGCCGAATTGGCACTAAGGGGCCTAAAGTGTGCAAAGAAAACGTCCCCCAAACCATTACACCACCACCACCAGCCTGCACAGTGGTAACAAGGCATGATGGATCCATGTTCTCATTCTGTTTATGCCAAATTCTGACTCTACCATCTGAAAGTCTCAACAGAAATCGAGACTCATCAGACCAGGCAACATTTTTCTAGTCTTCAACTGTCCAATTTTGGTGAGCTCTTGCACATTGTTGCCTCTTTTTCCTATTTGTAGATGAGTGGTACCCAGTGGGGTCTTCTGCTGTTGTAGCCCATCCGCCTCAAACTTGTGCGTGTTGTGGCTTCACAAATGCTTTGCTGCATACCTCGGTTGTAACAAGTGGTTATTTCAGTCAAAGTTGCTCTTCTATTAGCTTGAAGCAGTCGGCCCATTCTCCTCTGACCTCTAGCATCAACAAGGCATTTTTGCCCACAGGACTGCCGCATACTGGATGCTTTGTAAACCCTAGAAATGGTTGTGCGTGAAAATTCCAGTAACTGAGTAGATTATGAACTACTCAGACCGGCCCGTCTGGCACCAACAACCATGCCACGCTCAAAATTGCTTAAATCACCTTTCTTTCCCATTCTGACATTCCGTTTGGAGTTCAGGAGATTGTCTTGACCAGGACCACAACCCTAAATGCATTGAAGCAACTGTCATGTTATTGGTTGAGTAGATAATTGCGTTAATGAGAAATTGACCGGGTGTTCCTAATAATCCTTTAGGTGAGTGTATATATATATAGAACACGGTTACACAGAACATTTGCAATCAACAATAATATGTTCATTTAAAATTGCTTTAAATTTTCCAATAGAAAGCAAGACATCAAGTTTAAGGTTTTTTGTAACTCATTCTATGAATGAGGGGCATGATACACAAAAGCAGTTTTACCCAGATCAGTATGTACCTGTGGAACGTCTAAGGATAACCAGACTTTGGAACAAGTATTATAGCCTCCAGTACTTCAAGTTAATTTTGAAGAGAGGTAATTTGGTAGTTTTTGGGTTATGGCCTTATATCAGCCATCCTGGCAACCAAGGTGTCCCATCCAACCAAAATGTACAGAGTACAGTGATGCGTATTAAACTTGCCGCCAGTTATAAAACGAAGAGCCGCATGATAGACCGCATCCAAAGGCCTCAAAACAGAAGCTGATGAATGCATATACAATACATCCCCATAATCCAGCACAGACATGAAAGTAGCTGCAACAACTTTAAGTCTCTGCTCAAATGACAAACAGGCTTTGTTCCTATAAAAGAAACCTATTTTAATTTTAAGCTATCTTATCAAATTTGTAACATGTAATCTAAAAGAGAGATGGTCATCTAGCCAGATCCCAAAATATTTGTAAGATTGAACTTGTTCTATGTCAACACCTTCCAGGGTACTAATGTTCAGATTGTAGCTTCCTGTATTTTTAGGAAAAAGTTATATATTTGGTTTTACTTGTATTACACCAGTTTAAGATCTAAGAGGGATTTTTGTAGACACAAAAAAATCTGACTGAAGATAGGCAAATACCTAAGCATATGATTTGCCAGTATTATAAAGTATTGTGTCATCAGCATAAAAATTATATTTCCAATCTGTAAGACAGCTGTAAGACCACACAGGGAAAACAGGATGGGCTATGGCATAAAGGATAGGGTAAGGGCAGAAAGGTTTACTTTCAGGAATCCAGCTGAAGCACCCTGGGCCAACAGCAAGGATGGACTGGGACAAAAATTTGTCCTGGGACTTTGGATGGATTGACCGGTGGGGCATGGCGCACGCGTTGTATCTGTCGCTCCCCACGTCCGTCATTCACTCTGGGTTTCTCCTCATATAAATACAGAGGAACTCTCTCTCTCTCGATTTGACGGCCAGAGCATAGTTTTGTGCTCCTGCGGATGCAACAGCCAGTCCATCTCAGCCTAACTGTGACCTGTTTTAATATGTCCAGAACTATAACTGGCCGACCGGCCGTCAAAGTAAAATATGACTTCCCGGAATAAATTGGCCGTTCGGAAAAACCTCCGATCCTCCCGATGGCTAGTCTGTCCCTGGCAACAGGGTAGGCACTATGGGTTTGAATGT
>JACXGM010039033.1:0-10681 GCA_016801145.1 Umbra pygmaea
GGGAGTTTTTAAAAGCCTCAGGAATCTTTTGCAGGTGTTTAGAGTTAATTAGTTGATTCAGATGATTAGGTTAATAGCTTGTTTAGAGACCCTTTTCATGATATGCTAATTCTTTGAGATAGGAATTTTGGGTTTTCATGAGCTGTATGCCAAAATCATCAGTATTAAAACAATAAATGACCTGAAATATTTCAGTTGGGCTGCAATGAATCTAAAATATATAAAGGTTTAATTTTTATCATTACATTATGGAAAATAATTAACTTTATCACAATATGCTAATTCCTTGAGAAGGACCTGTAGTTATAGCGCTCCCGTGACATCACATTGTCGCGTGCTTGAGGTCAGAAAGCTGTAGTATACTGCAGGATTAATGTGCAAGTGTCAGATTTTTTAGAAGCTTTGTGCGAGAGAATATTTCTCTAAAGTAGACTTGTCTCCTGTTCCTCAATATTCTGAGTGTTTAATTTACATGCATTAATGTTGTTGAAGAAATGGAATTGCTACTGCTTGAAAAGAATATTCAGATTCAACATAGCAGTGACAGATTCTCCCAAAACAAAGTGATTCCATTACCATGATACCTTAAAGCGGTAGCTAAGACTTTACAATCAGAAGGTAAATGCATGGCTAATATGGAGCATTTAGGCATATTTAATTCCAAAGAGATTTCTTTTTTCCACTGTTACTGTATTAATTATGTTTGAAATGTCAGCATATGTTAAGTCAAAAGCCAACTAGATAATTTTTCATCCATGTTTCACAAATTCTCTACTCTACCCTTTTTCCACATTATAATTTTAAATTTTATCTTTTGAATTTTACATTTGGCAATTGCCCTTTTGACATTTTAAGATTGACCTTTTCCATTTGGATTTAGCATTTGGCATTTCAAAAGTGTTTGTAAATGAGGAGGCGTGGCCCAAAAGCTGGTGTGTGGGTCTGAAACGAAAGGGGTGCAGAGGCACCTTATGGAAAGTAGGGGGAGCTGACTGCTGGGAAGCACACTGAGTTTGGCAGAGCAGCATATATGAGTAAAGTCACATGGAAGTCCAAACTGAGGAACCACTGTGGCCGTGCTCTGCTCATATGGCTCTGCCTCATGGATGTACTCTGCCTGGGCAAATCCTGCTGCTACTTCTGCTAGCTATGGTGGCAAATCCAAAACTAGCATTATTATTAAGGCAGGTGCTGTAGGTTCTGGATACAGCAACCTCGTTGTTGGTGTGTGTGTGTGTGTGTGTGTGTGTGTGTGTGCACATTAGTAATGTTTGGCAACGTTAAAGAGGTGGAAATAAACTTGTTCAATGTCCATTGACAACACTATTACTATAGAGCAGAAATCAGTTCACCCTTTTTCAACAACAGAATGTTTGTAAAAAAAAGCCTTTTCAAGTGCTGGCTACTGTCTGTGTGCAGGCATAAGGATATCTTGACGGGCACCAAGACCTTTTCAGAAGAGAATGATGTTTTTCGTTTTTTAAAGTCTCACTGTGTTAGATCGCAGTATGTTTGTTACTTATAACTGAATCTCTGATTTTAGTTTCTTTATCTTCATTTTACGTTTTGTGTTTGCGTATATGAGTCTTGTAAAGTTACTGCTGATGAAGACCCAACATTTCCTGATTGCTCTGCTTCATTTTAAAACCTCAAAAATAACGTGACTTTTGTGAAGAATTTAATGATGAGTTTTCAACCACTGCTTTGAAAATCAGAAATTGTATCACCGCCATTGTGCTTACTTACACAGAGGTCTAGCATGAAGTATAGTCAGAAAAAAGCTGCTCCTCTCATTTCCACAACTTCTACAGTATCACTGCTTATAGTTACTGTGGATCTGTAATTTTCCTTTTCATAACAATACTATTAAAGGCCCCATATTATACTGTGCTTCTCAAAAAGAGAAAGGTAATACATTGTCTTGGATGAAATGTAAACTTCTCTCATGTGAATTTGAAGTTCACAGTTCAGGACTCGTAGTGTATCATGATGGAGCTGAGGTTGGTTGAGTGGGTTGGTTGAGTGGTTAGCGAAGGCGACTGTTGTCTGGGAGACCAGATTTCATTTGTGGGAACATTTCATTGTAACAATAGTTTATAAAACACTTATTTTAACATTTTGTTATAATTTGAAGCATAATGAAAAACAACTAAACAGTATTGTTACGCCTATTTTCACTTTTATTGTCATTTAAATAAAAATCATTTTTGCTGTCTCAACAAATTCAGATTCTTCCACAGAACAAACTAATAACTGCATAATCATAACTGAATTATAATAGTTATAGTTTGAGGCCAAATACGATAATATAGGACTGTATTGTTAAATGTAGGTATCACAGCAGCAATTACAGGTATGTTCAGTAGTAGGGATTAGAAATGTATAACAAGCAAAATAAAAATGGTACAGAAATAAGATCATATATAAAATAAACATGTACAAGCTAAAATAAAATACAGGACTTTTAATAAAGTGGTAATGTGTCAGAGAGGGAGAGTCCTGAGTGGTGTCTATTGACCCAGTGGTTACAGAATCAGCTGTTTATCCAAGTCAACCGTGTGATGTGACCCACTTATGGAACAGACTGGTGGTCCAAAGCTGTGACATCAAGAGCTCCTTCACTGTGATGTTCAGGTGAAACATGTTTCTGCAGACAGGAGGAAACGTCGGTGCAACAGAAAAACAGTCAAGCTTGTCTTAACCTCATTCACTGCACTGCTTCAACAGTCTCAGCCTGTATTATATCAGGCATATTACGTTGTTGGACTAAAGTGTTTTGGGTAATGTCTTTGTCTTCTACAGATACACTGTTCAACCAGAGCAGCGATAATGCTAGCATCAAACAAACATTAATGATGGAAGCTAAACAGGTAATCTTAACACACTGCCATGACACAACTGAATCAGATGCAGGTTAATTACGATAGCCCAATCAGCTTTGTTTTCTCTTTGGACTTTCAATTTGAATTATGAATAAATATATCCTCCATAAACAAGTAACTTGCCCTGTTAAGATGTGTTTGATTGAAATGGCTTTTGATTTTCAATCAGGTTACAGAAATCATGTCAAGTATGATCAGTGGAAACAGGGTGCAGCTGAGCTCAATTTTGAGTGTCATGGCGAAGGCTGCTTTTGATTTCAAACACGTCTTTCACATTGTCAGGGAAATAATGAATTTATTCAATTTCAGAATAAGGGTGTAACAGAACAAAATGTGGAAATTTACCTTTGTACAAGTCCTTTCACTTTGCCAGTCATGGATGCATCTTTACAGATGCTCTGACAGATGATCCTCCAGTTGAGACCATTTTCTTACAAGTAGATACCTTCTCAGTCTCACAGCACTACCACTCGCTCTTCTTTCTTGACTCTCCTTTATTTGTATATCTGCTCCTTAAAGGAACAAGAGTGGAGGCATTCTTGGAATTCAACTCAGACTTGAAGACTCAAACTTGGGACTCTGACTCGACCACTGGTAATGGTGACTCGACTCTGACTCTTCTTTGGTGACTTGGACTCGAACACTTGGGACTCGAAACTCGACTCGGACTCGACAGTTGGTGACTCGACTACAACACTGCTTAGTAGAGCACACTTTTGCTTTTATGACCTGCTGCAAACAAGAAGCATAGCCAGACACCAGCCTCTGGCAATCTTCCTGATGAATCTTAACCCATTACTCATGAGCAATGGCATAAATCGAGTTCAGTAATAGTCTTGGGTTTGCGTGCTGCAGCTGCTTTCTTCAAATCCCACCACAGATTTTCTATGGGGTTTAAGTCAGGTGACTGTAATGGCCACTCTAGCATCATCCATGACTTATTCTGCAACCAAAACTTGGTGGACACAAGATATGCTTGTGATCACTGTCCTGTTGAAGGTCCAATGATACACAAGCTTTAGCAGCCTGAAACCTCAGTGCCTGCTGCCTCCAGGTCTTGCTGTAGGTCTTTGATGTCTTCTCAACTTTTTGTCTTATCCAGATGCAAATGTAAAATAATTAGTGAAAAATCTGAAAATCAATTCTGTTTCAAGTCTTTTCTTTCTAGTCAGCAGTGTTGCGTGCAGCAGTTTTGTAAGAAGGTGACACTTAATCTCCCCTCGCCCAGACATGCATTTATGGGCACTCAGCTAGTCATTGTGTTACTGTACAAATGTTAAACACCCAACCCCCACACTTAAAAGTTTAAACCAATTTAATTTTGTAACAACAAACAAGGACAATTTAGCTGTTTTTATCCACAGCTTTTTCCAGAAAGCTGAAAGATAAGTTCTCTAAGTTGTCTCCAACATAATTTTAGAAAATGTGCCAGTAATTCCTTTCAGCCTCTGATCCGCTGACTCTGTAACCTCAGCAGCCCCCGACTTCTACATGGGCTTTATCCACCTGCAGGATCGTCTGTGTGCAGCCATCCGGAGAGCTAATTAAACAAACACACAAGTATACAGATTGGTTTTAACTGTACTGGGTAGGGTGTAGGGTAAGAAAGTGTCTCATGGTGAAAGTCAATTTAAAATTAACAGACAAACCGTTGCAAGATCTTGAGGACCATTGTTATGCCTTTTATCCACCACCATCACCACATTTTTCAGCAAGATAACGCACAGCACCATTCTGCACTGATCTATACACAATTCCTGGAAGCTGAATTTCTTGTTCTATTCAACAGCTGCCATATCCTCATGTTTCTGCATGAAAAAGAACACAAGTCTGAAAATGTCCCAGTCTCTCAATGGCTAGCATACTCAACAGAAATGTCATAATCAAACAAGTTTGGGATGCCCATTATTGATGTTTATTAATATTTTTAACAACAAATTCACATTTAATTGCCATTAAAGTGGGTTGGAAGAGCATTCATTAGGCCTCAACAGCCTTATTGACTCTACACTTTGTTCACAATTATTAGGCAAGTTGTATTCTTGAGGATTTATTATATTATTGAACAACTACAGTGCTCTCGGTCAATCCAAAAATGTAAATACACTTCAAATGTTAATTGTTAAGAAAGTAAAGTGAGGTCTTTGCCTTCTTTGAGGAAAATATGTGTGCACAATTGTTGGGCAGCTATTAGTGTGCAGAATAATTATGCAAGTAAATGAAAAACAAAATGCTTCCCATCTCACTTTTAGTTTTTTCATCTGTTAAAGTGAGAATGATAAACAACTCAAAATATACAAGTAAACATTTCTGACATTTCAAAACAAATCATTGACCAATAAAGCCACCCTTCTTTTTAATAACAGTCACAAGCCTTCCATGGAGTCCATCAGTTTCTTTATATGTTGACGATCAACATTTTGTGCAGCAGCAACCACAGCCTCCCAGACACTGTTCAGAGAAGTGTACTGTTTTCCTTCACTGTAAATCAACCTTTTATTTAGAATGGACCACAAGTTCTCAATAGGGGTTAGGTCAGGTGAGGAAGGGGGCCATGTCATTATTCTTTCATTTTTAAGACCTTTACTGGCTAGCCACGCAGAAGAGTACTTTGATGCATGCAATGGAGCATTGTCCTGTAGAAAAATCACGGTCATCTTGAAAGATGCAGACTTCTCCCTTTACCATTGCTTGAATAAAGGGTCTTCTAAAAACTGGCAGTAGGTTTAAGAGTTGAGTTTGAGTCCATCTTCAACCCGAAAAGGTCCAACTAGCTAATTTTTAATAATACCAGCTCATACCAGTACCTCACCTCCACCTTGCTGGCATCTGAGTCAAAGCGGAGCTCTGTGCCTGTTATTGATCCAGCCACGGGCCCATCCATCTGGTCCATCAAAAGTCACTCATCTCATCAGTCCATAAAACCTTTGAAAAGTTTGTTTTCAGAAATTTCTTGGCACAGACTTGACGTTTCAATTTGTCTTGTTCAGTGATGGTTGGGTTTCAGCCTTCCTTACCTTGGCCATGTCTCTGAGCACTGAACACCTTGTACTTCTGGACACTCCAGGTAGGTTGTAGTTCTGGGATATGACAGCACTGGAGGATAATTGGTTCCTGGTAGCTTCACGTTAGAGTCTTCTCAAAACTTTTGCAATTAATTTGCGTCTTTTTTTCTCAACATGTTTTTACAACCCTTTTGACAACTTTTTGTCCCATTTTGCCTGAGGATCAGAAGCTGCACACCTTCATATAGGGTGTTGATCTCCTTAGGCCACACCCTCCCTTATAACACACATACACATCACCTGATCTGCTTTATTCCAATAAGCATTCCAGTTTAGAGCTCAGATGTAGAACATATGCATAATAATGATGATATGGTCAAAATACTGACTAAATTAAATGTGTTTTGCTGCACCAGGCAAACAGTGGTCACACCAGACACGGACTGGTTTTGTCTTCTGCTCACTAACTACTTCCTGTTAGAGTTTAGCCAGGTAGGCTACTCCTTGAAAATCCCATTTTGCAGCTTCAGCGATTGACATGAGGTATTTTGGCCACTTATGAGACTTGTGATTTTTTTACTTGACCAGTAGGAAAGAAAATCATTGTCTGACTTAAATGTGATTAACTTGCATGTGTGCAATTCTGGGGAAAAAACAATATATTTCTCCCTCTGTGTGATGTTGAATTCTGGGAGTTTCTTATTGTATTATATTGTAATTTCTTTACTTGTCAAGGGCACCAAAAATATCTAGAAAAAAGCACACCAATTAAAAAGTGTCATCACTTTTAAAATAGAGCCTCAAATTTAGGTGTTGATCAAATGGCTTCTATGGCAGGTTTTTGCAAAATATATTTGTTTTATAATTTGTATTCCCAGTTAAAGTAACATGGTATATACTGATACAATTACATTTTTTTGTGATTGTTGTAAACAAATGTATGTGATATATTTTTAGCTATAGCTTTAAATTAACTGTAGTCACACCTCCTGCATGAGGCTATGCAAAATTGGCATAGCACTGCTCTGGAATTTGGGTTAGGTAAATCAGAATATATATCCAGCACGTTGCTCTCCAGTGACTCCTTCTGGTCGAATCGGGCACCTGTAAATTAAATTGCGGAAGTACAGTTTGTGAACGTAATTGTTTTGTGCATGATCCGATTAAAGGCTTCCGTGTTGGGTGAATAGTGCAAAAAGAATCGGTGGCTCGAGTGACATCTTGTTCAATGAACCATGTGCGTGCCCCTTGTCATCTCACAGATCTGTACAAGGAGTTGCAGAGCTGCCGACAAGGCAGTATTAGAGAGGGAAATGGGAAGGAAGGAAAATCGGGAAATATCACACATACAAAAAATATGGTAACTATGGTAAATGAGTCATTTGACTCATCTGAGAATATCTGCCACTGGCTGACTATTCTTTTCTAGTTGCAGTTCAAACTCAAACCAAGAATTAAATACCATCATGCATGTAAATGAAACAAAGTCAGAACCTGAGAAACATGGGATTAAGTCTCACTTGTAGAAATATTTTCTCATGGAAGACTTCTAAATTTAAATAATCCTTTTCTCCACTTTTTACCGTGCATTCTCATTTGGCACGGTCGTGCACAATTGTATAAAACAATCCATTTTGCCAGCTATTAAATGGCAGAAATACTTTGAATATCACTATGGTACGCTTATTTGTATGCAATAAATCGCAACCTTTATATACCAATATTTTAGACCACTTCTTTGAGCAGCGGTTGAGCACTTGCGCCAGTGTGACCACGATGCAGCAGTTTGAGAGCATAAGTTATAATGCTGGCACACAACACACATCGATTTCACGCACAGTCTATATTTTCGTTGTCCGACTATTTGTTTTACTTCTCCCAGACAAGCAGACGAGCCTTAATGTAAATCCCTGAGCTTTCATAGTTTTTTCTTGTAAATTAATGCAAGCTAGAGTCAGTTTAAATTAGCGAATCTGAAAGCAACTCATGGTCATTTCCACTGTGTTCAGACAGCAAATTCACAAAAATGTCTGTTTAATGTCTACAACCAAAAATACATCTTTATGATGCATTCTCAATGTCTTGTGCCCAGTGGGTTGCTGTTGTCATGGCCTTGCTGTGTTTCATTGAAATGCTTAGTCGGATACAGCTTTGTGTTTTCTGCATACAGTGAAAGATTCCCAAGAGGCAGCATATATAATGATAGCAAAACATATACCAGTACCACCTTTGTGTGCCACCTTCACAAAATGCATTTTGAAGTGACTGCTCTTACCTGTGAACGGTTTGTATAAATAAACCCAGTGCAGCAATGTTACCTGCCACAACACAACCCTAAAACAGAACAGAATTTGGTTCCATTTCATTTGTGAATAAAATAGCACCACAATTTCCAAAATGCCACACATTAATCTTTTACCAGACACAATGATAAATAAAAAATCCTGAAGTTTTTAAAACAAGTGTGTGTGTGTGTGTGTGCAATATAAAAATATTTATACATAAAAATATAAAATTATACATTTATTAATCTATTTTTCCATGACAATTTTTTTCTGTATTTTTATATTAATTTATATGTATTTCCTCATCCTTAAACTAACGAGGAGGCTGTCAATCAAAGTAAGTCACCTGTCGCCTTTTTCCCATTGATTGATCGGTATCAGTGTGAAGGTCAACTTTACATGCCTAGATTGCTATGACTATGTGAGTAGGCCTCATAAATGGCTACATACTAGGGCTGTAACTATACACCAAACTCACGATTCGGTTCGTATCACGATTTTTAACCCACGGTTCGATACAAACCTCGATTCTTTTTTTGGGGGGGTGAGAGAAAAAAAATGATATTTTTTGTAAATAACAATTAAAAAACCTGTATAAACTGACCAAAGTACAATATTAACTATGCTAATTATTAACAATATACCTAAGTAAAATAAATGAACAGCCAAAGCTATAACACTTATGTTGTCTTTGTAACAAAATACTGTTGAAAGACAAACGGAACTAAACTCCATTGTGGAGATGATGTCGAAAATCCTTCTTCAATCAAGTTCTCTTACATTTACAAAGTAAATTAAATGGCTTCTGTTTCACACTCGCGACCAGCAGTTCAAACTAATTAGAATAAACTCCACAAAGCCTGGCTGTTCAGTCGGTAGAAAGAATTGTTCAAAAGTAATACATGGCTCCACACTGTATGCGCTGCGCGAATGAAACAGAATGAGAACGTGGAGATTAACTGCTCAATGAGTGGGTCGTTATTTTCGTTGCTTTGATGTACTGAGAGATGTGCGATTTAATACTGATCACAAGAAATATGTTTCAGTAAACAAAGCTGCAAGGACACAAGTACAATATCATAAACAATACTCACCAACAGACGAAGCTTAGAAGGTAACTAATGAATAAATTAGCTGCGTTAGCTGTGAGGTAAACGCATGGAGCTGCCACAATCACCTGCTATTACTATAATCTGCCAGCAGTTGCTAACTAAATGTTTCTCAGAGAAAGCGTTTATGGCTTCTTTCGACAAAATACAATTGAACAGAAATAGCATGAATGTCGAATTTCTTTGAGACATTTTTAGAGCTTAAATTCTGGAAAACAAAAATAAGATTATTTAAGTATTTTTAATGATCTGCGGACACGTTATTCAACTAGCTCAACTTTTGCAGGTAGGCGTCAAATGATTGGAAAGGTAGTCAGATGACACGTAATTGGAGGATGCTTACAGGTAAAATTAAATCATTTATCCTCAACTAGTTTTGTGGTGTAGGTCTACGTATTTTAATGTTCACTTCAAATAATACTAGTAATTTAAAGATGTGGTTGCATTAGATCTGGACAGGAAGGATAACTCTGAGAAATGGAATGGGTGTGTCGCGATTCTGCCTTCTCAGACCGCGACACAGGTTCGGTTTTTCGATTTCGGTTTTATAACGCATATCGTTACAGCCCTACTACATACAGTCTCTTGCCAGAGATTTGAGAGTCTTGGCTAACCTAGGTGAAAATGCTAGCTTTGATTATTTACTTTTTTGCATGGAGGGCCTGGCTGAAAGTTTATTGCAGTAATCAGTATCTAACTACACAGAAGTTGACCCTGCAGTGTAGGAATTTGGAGGAAGTGTGATCATTGCTTTAATTTTTCGGTATATGATTCTGTTAATGACGGAGCAGTCTGACGCCCTTCTCATACATTGCCAATCAGTGGCGGCGACAGAGTATTTTTTGTGGCTAAACTATGTTGGGGATAATCCACACAGTTGTGGGGCTCAAATCAATGTCTGAATTTCAATGTGAATGCATACACGATAGAATAGAGCATAATACCCTTCCCAGTATCTAGAAATACCATGCCGGACTGACTCGTTTTTTTCACACGCAAAATTACATGAAGAGCAACAGACGTGGACAGTCACTACTAGTGCTGGGCGATATGGCTGAAAACTCTATCACGATATAAGTTTTTCATATTGGTCGATATCGATAATTATTGATCTGTTTTATGAAATATGTAGAATAAGGAGCAGGAAAAAAATATTAAATGTAAACATTTTTATTTTAAATTTAAACTTCCACTGATTATAATCCCCTTAGTTATAAAGGCAGAAATGTCAACACAACCATGGAAAACACTCAAATAATTAAAATGTAAACATAAGTCTAAAATCACAATGAACACTTAACAATTATCTGTTACAAGGTGCAAAATTAGAATACGGTGAACCCTCGCTATATCGCGTTTCACCTTTCGCGGTCTCGCTGCTTCACGGATTTGCAGGATGC
>JACXGM010039034.1:0-10681 GCA_016801145.1 Umbra pygmaea
TGCAGCGCTAGTGCACGTACTGTACAAGAGAGCTGTTCTTTATTAAGCAGGTGTGATTGTTTGCAGCGCTAGTGCACGTACTGTACAAGAGAGCTGTTCAAGAATGCATTCCTTTCACATGCTGAAGACAATATTGAACTGAAACAAAACAAACAGGAGCTGAGGATGTCTGCAGTACAAAGCATCACCAATGAAGATACCAAGGATCTGGTGATGATTATCTGTGGCAGATTTCAGGCTAGTTTTGCATGTAAATATGACCTCATATAGGTCAATCAATGTATTCACTTCCTGTCCTCTGACTAAGCAGACAATGATTTGACTGGGAGGTATTTGACTGCACATGTACCGTATTGCTCCTATGAACCTAATAGTTTAGTGCCCTTAGGGAAATTCACAATTCTCATTAATTGGTGCTTGTTTGTGTGTATGGTTTTGCTATCCTTGTGGGGATTGCTGCAATGTAATCTAACAAGGAAAATTCAATAGGACAAACTATGCCATGATAGTCAGTGGTTCGAGCCTGACTATGGGTTCTCTGACTCATCCAGAAGTCCTGCAAATTGGCATAGCGCTGCCTGAGATTTGGGTTAGAAAAATCAGATTATCTATCCTGTCAGATTGGGCGCCTATCAATTAAACCGCGGATGTATATTTTGTGAACGTAATCATCCCGTGCATGATCTGACTAAAGGTTTTTGTGTTGGGTGAACAGTGTGAAAAGAAATACAATATTATTTTTTACAGGCTTTCTAAACAACAGATGAAACGCTTACTTTCCCAACAAGGCCAACTGAAAATGTGAGAGAAGGAAATCAGAAAATTGGAACACAAGATATATATAACATTTATACAATAAATATTGTGTTAGTGGGGGTGTACCTGCGTGCATTTGGTCTCTAATGCTGTTAAACTTCTACTAATGTTATTGGTTGTGAGATGCAGCAAGACTTGAATTCACAAACGACTGTGCCCTCTCAGTTAGAAAAAGGAAAACAGTCGCAGTTCAAATATATGCCTTTTACTTAAAGAACAGTAGCCTAATTGTTTACATAAATTGTAAAGATAACCTACATTTATGCTCAAAGATTTGCATACCCTGGCAGAACGTTTGATCTTTTGGCATTAATTTTAACAATATGACTGTTCATGCAAAACATGACTGTTATGTAAGGATAGTGATCATAGGAAGCCATTAATTATCACATAGATGTTTGGATCCTTTGTAAACCATACGGATAACAGAAATCCCCCAAATGCCCCTGATCAAAAGTTTACATATCCTTGAATGTTGGGCCTTGTTACAGACACACACAGTGACACATTAAAGGTTAATTTCCTACACCTGTTGCATTTTAATTTGCATTTAGTGTTTGTGTATAAATAGTCAATGAGTTTGTTAGCTCTCATGTGGATGCACTGAGCAGGCTAGATACTGAGCCATGAGGAGGAGAAAGCAACTGTCAAAATACCTCTCGTAATAAGGTACTGGAGCGGCATAAATTTGGAAATGGATATAAAAAGATATCCAAAGCCTTGCAAATGCCAGTCAGTACTTTTCCATCACTTACTAAGAACAGGCCTACATTGAAAAGAATTCCATCCCCACTGTGAAGGATGGTGGTGTTCTCTGTTGTTTTGGGGGGGTGTAAGCTCTACAAGCACGGGGAACCTTGTGAAAATTGATAGCAAGATGAATGCAGCATGTTATCGGACAACAATTGGCAGACAACTTCTTCAGCATTCTTCTTCACGAAAGCTGCGCCTGGGACACTTATGGACTTTCCAGCACGACAATGACCCTAAGCACAAGGCCAAGTTGACCATCCATTGGTTACTGCAGAAACGGGTCAAGGTCCTGGAGTGGCCATCACAGTTTTCTGACCATAATATCATCAAGCCAATCTGGGAAGATCTCTAATGTGTGGTTCATGCAAGACGACCAAGACTTTGCATCACCTGGACGAATGGGCAGCTATGCAAGAATTTGGGGCCTCAAAGACAATTATCACAAATGACTGCAAGCTGTCATTGATGCTAAAAAAAAATACACTGTTTTGAGAACTGAGGGTATGCAGTTTTTGAGCTTTTGAACAGGGGTCATTTCATTATTTCCTTTGTTGCCATGTTTTGTTTAATGATTGTGCCATTCTGTTATGACCTACAGTTGAATATGAATCCCATGACAAAATGTTTTGCCTGCTCATCATGTTTTCTTTAAAAATTGTACATCTATTGCCAATTCTCCAGGGGTATGCAAACTTTGGAGCACAATGGTGTAGGATTCAATAATATTTTTTTCATTTTCTCCGGTCCCAATTTGTTATGTCCAATTCCGCTTGAACCCTCGTCATGTCAGCAATCTTCAGGTGCGAGATGGTTGGAGACCGATCACAAGCTTCCTTCAAGCATGTGTCACCAAACCCTCTGATTCTTATCTCAAAGTTGTGACTTTAAGACTGCTGCACCGAACTAAAGGCAGGCATGCATACAGTATTAGCACACCCAGAGACTTACATGTTACATTCAAATGATTCAAATATATATCCTAGACATTACCAATGTTGCAAATGTCTATCACTGTTGGAAAATACAGATTTATCGTTAATAATTCACATTCGACAGCAAAGCCAGATTTTCAGCAGCCATTAACTCAGTGTACTAATAAAGATACCTTTAGCTCATCCATAATCAATCATGTTTAGATTGTAATTTCTAATGAATTTAATACCACCTTAATGAATGAAGGTATCCATTTCTATTAAAGCAAATGTAAATTCCTGGGTGATCAAAAACGTTTGACCATTAGCTGTATACTTTTGGTCAACATTTGACAGTTCAGACAAAACTGACATAACACACTGCTGTTAATGGTTGATGATTTGGGAGACAGCTGATCCCAGTAGAAGAGCAGCTGTACACTTATCGGGAAAACACTGAGAACGTCAAGCTGAAAATTCTTCCCAATGTGGATTTCCATAAGGATGTCGGGGGTGATTGCTGGGAATGTATGAGTGTGCATGTGTGTGTGTGTACAAGTGTGTGCCTGTTTCTTGCAACTGCGTGTGTTGTCTTGTATGATGTGATTGGTTGAAAGACGCAACTAAGTTGATTTGAACTCAAAGGCATAATTGCCCCAATTTTCATAATTGTATTCTAATTAGTCTGTCTCTCGTTATTAACAGATATGGAATCATTAACATACAGTACAGGTACAAAGCCTTTTGAATATAACTATATTCAATGCTTTTCACATTATGACACAATGCTGTTTAATGACAGCCAACATCGATTATTCATCTTGTACAGAACCAGAATGTCATTACGTAACTGGCTATGGCCTCTGTATGACTTTCTCCATGGATTACTCTTCTTTACAGGACTGTAGCTACATTATTCAGAACTTACAAAGACATCTTATTCACACGTCGAGCGGAGGACTGAGCTGGAATTACTGACTCCTTGTCACAATACAATGTTTGTCAGAATGACACAGATTTAAAGACCTTCCCAACTTCAGACCATGGCGAATCGTGCAGATATGAGGTCAGCCTACTTGGGTCCTGATTAAAATGCCTCTGAGTGGGAAAAAATGGCGTCTCAATGGACAGCTTTGATTGTGGACTGCTGCCCTCCTTAACTCTCACAGGGAGCTGGGAAGCAGCAAAGATGTCAGTTGGTGTTTGGATGAACATTCTAGCATTTGGGTCAATGTTCCAGAGAAGCTTCTAGTCAGAATTACACTTGTTCTCAGAATGACTGCTAAGTCACACTGGGGGTCCTCGACAGACAAGTGCAAATCCGTTTTACAGATTCAGTATGGACTGATGTTTAATGTACAGTAATGTGAGGGAGACAGAAGACTCCACACAAAACCAAACAGTGTTAGTCACTGTTATGAGTATGGACATTGACTTCAGAAACTATATATCATTTTAGAGATTCATGAAAACAACATTATACAACCAATTTGGAGATTGTGTTGTGTCCTTTTCGGGAGAGTTGCTGCTATTGCTTTTTAACCACTTGCATTTACTGTCTAAATGCCAATGGACCTACTTGTAAGGTACTAAAGCCCTGGGGACCCATGTTACGAACCCTCCAAACTGATTGAACTATAGCTATGGTAGCAAACATTTGTTGTGTGTTTTAATCAGGGTTGACAATTGTTAAGTGTGGATTTGTCATTTAGCCTTCAACATGTTTGCAAGTTGATGATTTATTTTCATTTCCCAACCAAGGACTGAACTGAAATGAGACATTAGTCTGAAATACCGTAGATTGTTGAAATTGTTTGCATTATGCTCTGGATGCTGGTAGCTGTTCTCAGTGTACCACATACAGAACTTATGATTGGCCATTAGCAGCTGTTTCACTGTTAGCAATCTACTAACTATCATTACATTTTTACAGTAAGTCCAACTCTCCAGAAGATTGCTCCTCTCATTGACATGTTCACAGGTACAGAACAATGCAAATCAAATCGAATTTACCCTATATGTTACTGAATTATGGGAATCTACTGTATTTTTGTCATTGTATACAACTGTATGAAATATGAATGTAAATTTACAGTATATGGCAAGCTTACGCAGGCACCATAGGCTAACCCTGCACCACAACATGTCATAGTAAATAGTTCAGTTCCAGGTGACTGGTCGACTACATCATTCCTCTCTAGTGTTCTACTGCATATTAATGCAGAGCTTATTATCCAGCACACCTCAATACTCACCATGCAATAACACTTCACCAGACATGTTGTTGTCTTAATAAATTGCTGTTGTGCGTTTACCCATCCACTGTACCTGGGTTGAGATGAGGGTGTAGGACGAAGGCTCCTTGGCATTAAGCAATCTCCTCAGTTATCAGTGAGTCGGACTGCATGTCAGGGGAAGATCGAGGAGCGCCACAAGGCTGCCTTAACCAAGCCTGACAGTGTAGCGATCTCTTTCTGCTTATGTCTACACGTCTGGGCTGATGTCCAGTTACACTGCCTCAATCGTCTTTGGTTTAACAGCAAAACACTCGTCCTCTTCATCTGTTTACCGCTCTGCCCAGCTCCATCGTCCTTTGCCGATAGGTGCACTGGAAAACAAGGAGAATGTCACCGAGTTAATCCGGCTTCATGAAGTTAGGAAAGCCAAGGGTAAGGCGGAAGACAAAAGTTTAATATGGAATTCTCACTGGCGAAGAAAATCTTTGAAAATATCAATTTTTTTTACAAATGTACTGTAGCTAGCAGTGTACAATATTAATGTAGCTGTGAGGTGAATTCAGAAAAGGTATGAACAAAGAGTTGATGAAGTGGTGTCCATTGAGGCCTGGCACACATACTCCATCGGGGTCCCCTGTCAACCCTAAGTCTCAGAGGTATCCTGTTCACGGTGCTGCACATAGATATGAAGATGCAGGGCCAGGAAATGTTATACTTTGGACTCATTTGCATTTAATGCAGCTGTGCCGGAAGGCTTGCTGTTTTTGTCTTTTGTCATGTTCATAATAACACATTTGTGAGAGGAGGAAACACAATAAAATTATTTGGGACGACCGCATGATAATCCATGGATGACACATGCAATGTGTGATTGAGTATTATACTGTAGTAGATACAGTTATTTACAATTATCAATGGATATAGTAAACACTACAACACAGTAAGAATCTCTGCACAGGGTTTCTACACACTGTTGTTGCTTATATTACATGTCTTATGTCATACACTGTATCGCTGATCTATTTATGAATAAACTCTTATATTTATTGATTTTAGTCACTGCAATGTGTCTGTGTTTACCAAAATATTTGAACCTGGCTTCGTGGAATTCTTCATCTTCATCCAGGGACCAAGTGCCAGTCAGAGATTGGAGACTAGTTCATCTGGGCCGCATTTAACCAATTAGCACATTGGAAATGTCATAGTGTCCTAGTTGTTACTCTCTACATCACAGGAAATCTTGGTTAGTTTGGTCAGTTGTGTCAATGTAGATTCGGCCCATGGGAGATTGCTAGTGCATGAACGAAGCATATAGATGAAAAAACAAACAAGGGACATGCATCTTCTGCACAATCTACACCACCTGGCATCCCGACCCTCATACAGTACACGACAATCAACTGCAAGATCAATTCCACTCTTGTTCCCTATTGATCGGCACTGGAACAACATTGGAAACCAGTTCCTTTGCCACTATGTTTGTAACATGATCAATCAAAATACAAGAACGAGGAGCTGATGAATATGACGTATATTAGATGCAGTATTTTTGATATTTCAAATGTTTCCATTTTCAAATTGTATTCTTCTTAATTAAATCATTATTGCAAAATGAAGGTTATATCAACGGGAGAGCTGTGAGATCTTCATGCAGGTGAAACCTTGACCGCTATGAATTGTTTTAGTTTTTCTTTTATCTTTACTGTTTGTGAATCAAATATGGATTCAGCTGCTAGTTAGTCACCACTGGGGCGGCTGGCATTGATAACAATCTGTGATTGTGTTTAGGCTAAAGCTACGTGCATGATGGAGCACAGGTCCCTAATCACACCATCTGTACATCTGGTCCCAACCAGATCACACCTGCTTTGGCTCATGCTCATTTCTTATACGAACAGTGCTCGATTTTTTATCACTTCTTGCTGCTCTGGCCGGTTTCTCTGCTGTCACTGGGAAACAAGTGTGAGGGGAAGTAGATCACAACCTGCAGTTCACAGCTGAACAGCTAATGCCAAAATATACTCAGTATACAGTATAAAATATATTGTTGATAAAATATATATTGAATGTAGAGAAAAGAGCTCTGTGGCAGCTGATTAGCTAAAAAGGAGGTTTAATCTAAGAGAGGTGATCGTAGGTGATACTGAGTTTTTTCCGTTTGTCATTTTATTGCGCCGGCATTCTGGCTTAGTGGTTAGGGCATATGGCTGGTGTCTGCAATGTCCAGGGTTTAAATCCCATGACTGTCCCAAGTTGAAAGCTCGTTCTGTGAGCAAGACTGTTACATATTTAAGAAAAATATGCCAACTATACAACTGTGATTGAATGCACACAAAGAGTCGCATGAGAACAATGTAACAAGTCCAAATACTTACCTGTATTTCCCTGGCAGCACTTACCAAGAAACATTGGTAACACTTTACAATAAGGGTGCACTCATGTGTACATTTTAAAATGTAATGTGTTATGTAAATGTGTTTTTGGAAAGTGTTTAATAAACTCTTTTAACTCTACTGATGGTCATTATTGATAAATTATTCATTAGTTAATAATTTGCAAATATATAATTATGTTGTGACTTTACTTGTTGAGGCACATCATTATTAACTCATCATTTAGTAATTTAATTTACACATGAATTTGCACTAATAATGCAGTAATTAATCATGAATTAATGCATATTAGTTTACCTGTATTATACCTCTAAGTTGAAATACAAGTCTTTGACTCATTGTGGTAATGAACATATTAATTAAGACTATTAATTAAAAAAATAATACAATTACCCTAACCCTAACAATTACTGTATGAACTAATATATTAATCAGACAGACTCTTAATTAGTTTCTGATGTGGTAATTATTAACGAATACCTTAGATAATCATGAGTTACACATTAGTTCAGTATTATCTGTGGATTAGTTAAGCATAAATTAATGCTTATTAGTGCACCCGTATTGTAAAGTGTTACAGAAACATTTGTAATGCGAGAATCAGGATTTGAACCCTTGCCAACATGGTACAATGCAGTGACTTAGATCAATGCACCAAGCGGGAGACCGGGAACAACGCTCTGAGTGAAGTTGGCTTCTCATGTTCACTTTAACAACCAAAGTTGAGGTAAGTTGTCATATTGTTAACATACAAAAGGAGAAATTGGATCACGTGTTCTCTTTCGATTTCCACTGGAAAGTAAAAGATCTGCTTGTTCGGGACCATGAAAAGACGTCTTGGAAATGCAATTTCCACATCTCACTGCTTGAATAAATGTCTTGTACCAGAAATAGCTCAAATAAAAAGCATATTGAAAGCTGTACTTATACAGTTGTTCCTGAGTTACATAAGCGAAGTATGAAAAGGCTGAGCAGGATATTTTTCATTATGTTGGCTACAATGGCTCTATTCCCCAGTAGGATGACACCGCACCGATTAACCGTTACCTCAGTAAGCCAGATGCCATGACTGTCTCAGTCATCAAATCTCAGCCTAACTGAACAGTTATTGGAGATTCTGAAGTGGTGCCCATAGAAACATTTTCCACCACTATTAGCAAAACAGCTAATGGTGGAATTTCTTATGGCGTTATGGAGTGGCGTCTCCCCAAAAGAGGTCCAGATTCTATTCAGATCTATTTAGAGCCAAGTGACCCCTATTCTGTATTTATTGGTTTATATTTTTTATTATTTGCTAATATTTTTCTTAAATTTTCTCCCCTCCCAATTGCTCTTGTCCAAATCCTTGGACAGATGCGGAATGGTGAAGAGCACTCACATGGTTCATCCAAACACATGTTGCCAAGCCAGCCGATTCTTTTCGCGCTGCTCATCCAACATGGAAGCCTTTAGTCAGATCATGTGACTAACTAACTACACGTCCTTGATTGAACATAAAGGCACCCGATCTGAACACAAGGAGTCACTGGAGAGCGACGTGGCAAGGTAGATAATCCGATTTATCTATCCCAAAGCCCGGGCAGCGTTAAGCCAATTTGCGCTGCCTTGTCCTGGGGATCCTGGCAACGATGTCTACAGTTAATTTTAAACACTATTTGTTTGGTTATTAGCTGCAGTTGTTTTCCCCTCTAATGGCTTTATGGGCTCGATTTCATCTTTGAGGCTTTGGAACTAAAACAAAGGAGAAATCTATTCTACTAGTGCAGTTCTGTTTTATACCAACAGGTGTCAGCGTAGTATAACCAAAGTGCCTGGCTGTCAGCCTACAGTGCAGTTCCTTGTCTAGGATTTTACCAGCTTGCTCAATTGTCCATGAAAGGTGAGGTTCCAGGTAAATAACCCCTCCCTTAACGTAAAACAACCCAAATAACTGATTGTGGACTACAGGGTGAACAAGGCTGAGGAAACCCTGATCCTCATCAATGGAGACACCGTAGATAGGGTAACAGACTTCAAGATCCTCTGAGTTCACATTTCTGAAAGATTGTCCTGGTCACTACACACATCCACAATGGTGAAGTAAGAAAGTCAACGTCTGTACAATCACATGAATATGATGTAATTTGGCCAGGCTCAGAAAGCACTCATAGTGTTCTACACGGGGACCGTTGAGAGTAACTGACAGCCTGCATCACTGTCTGGTACAGCAACACAAAGCTGGCTGACCGTATGGCTCTGCAGGGGGTAATACACTCAGCTGAATGTGTCATCGCATCCTCACCTCCTCCACCATAAGCCACGTACAGCACCAGGTGTAGCAGGAAAGCAAAGAGTTCAAGGTCAGTTTATTTACTTAGCTTAGTTAGTTTACCGTTATTTTACCAGGCAAGTTGACTGAGAACGTCATTTGCAGCAACGGCCTGGGGAGAAGTTGGGGGAGAGAAGGGGATGAATGAGCCAATTGAAAGCCGGGATGATCAGGTTGCCATGAGGGTATGGTTAACACTCCTACACTTACGAATAGTGCCATGGGATCTTTACTGACCACAGAGAGTCAGGACACCCGTTCAACGTCCCATCATAAAGACTGCACTCTACACAGGGCAGATGTCCCCAACACTGCCCTGGGGCATATTTGTCACATATATGCAGGGGCGTCGGACTGGGGGTAAAACCAATACTGATTACCAGGGCCCAAAGGGGAGAGAGGGCCCTTGAAAAGTCTGGAATATATTGGGGTTGAGGAACGTGGGGGCCCATCAGGACTGCCTATGCATAGGGCCCAGGATCTTGTGCTACACCGCTGCATATATGGCAGACGCAGATGTAATTGCATGTACAGTAAAGATCTTATGTAATGCAACTCAGTAATGCAGTTATAATAGTAAAAGCGAAAAAGCAATAGGAAATAAAAAATCTAAAAACTGTACATAGTATACATAAGGGTAACAGAAGGGTACAGTCCGTACATGATAACAGTACTCTCAAAATCATATAATGAGTCCTGTAGTAAATTGAGAAATGAGTACACTCAGTTCCATCAATATTTTACCAATCAATAAGGTAACTGAATGATAATGATAATATAATGTGTTAAATAAGTGACTATATATCAATCTATAGGGTATAATATCAGCACTGATGATCGTGGTCTGTTCCAGCCCCTCAAGTTCACCAGACGCCGCCAGTACAGTAGCATTGTGTCTAAAACAGCCAGACTGTGTAACAGCTTCTTTCCACAAAGAACAAGGCTGTTAAAATGGTCTTAATGAATTAACAAAGTTGTACAGGTCACTATGGACAACTTCACTAGCCCTTACCATCACACAACATCATGCTATTAACCGTTTGGCTACTGTTTATAGACAGTGCAAACTGTTGTACTGGATGCTATAGTCCATTCATCTGCAAGGGGTTCTCTCCCTCTGGTATGGAAGTCACTGTGGACAATCCCATTGCTCAATTCCATTGTACCTCATACATTTTACAGTACCATCCTGTTGTGTAACTGTTCATGTATATACAGTACTAAATACAGTATACACTACCAGTCAAATGTTTTACACATACA
>JACXGM010039035.1:0-10682 GCA_016801145.1 Umbra pygmaea
CACTGTGTTAATCCAGGGGCACTACACTGTGTTACTCCAGGGGCACTACACTGTGTTAATCCAGGCCTGGTGTCACATAAGGCAGTTAGACCTAACTAATCCACATAACAATAGAAACTTGACAAATGGCATCAATAAAAAAGCTAATTCAAATGCTGACATTTGTAACCAACTCAAAATTAGGAAAAGTACAAACACAGCATGGCCATTCTTTTGATAGAGGGACTAAATTGGCTATTGAGAGAACGCAAAATACAGAATGTGCACACTGCCCCAAAAACGAGGTGGAAATCGAGCTGCACTTTACAACTTCCACACAAAATGTTTAACATATTAGAGACACGTTTTTTCTCAGATCGTACAGACTCCAAATATGTAACAACTCCCATATGAACTCCCATATCTGAAGAAATACAATGTGCCTCAATCACGGCAAGGACCCGTTGGCATGAGAAAAGGGCAACCAGTGGCGCACAAACAACAACGTAAACAGGAACCAGTATTCTTCTGTTGATTCATGTTCTCTTGCCGTTCAAAATATTGTTGAACGTGTGTGGGGGAAATACAACGGATGATTGCAGGGCAGAGGTACAGCCTTGTTGGAGACTGAGGAGGGTTGGATTTAGCTTGCAGTGATGTCAGTGGCATTTATGATGCAGGAAACCAGCTTCTGTCTCCTTCCTCTCTCTCTCTTTATTACCTCTCCACTTCGTTTTCTCTTCTTTCCATGCCTCTCTCTTGCTTTTCTTTCTTTAACTCTTCCTCGCTGCCACTCTTTCTTTCTCTCTCTCCCTCGCTCTCCCTTGATCCCACATCTGTCAGCCGAGAGACTCTGACCATAGTGTTTGTCTTGGATGGGGACCGAGCGCCCTCGACACTGAACAGAGCTCCGGAACGAAGGGCAACGGTAACAACTGTGAGCCCAAAGCATGCTGGGTAAGGATCAATGTAGCTGTCCCAAACTCTCCCCTACATGAGCTCTAGTCAATGGCAGTGCACTGTGGAGGGTCTATGGCGCCATTTGGGACCCTGAGCTAGTGAGACAAGTGATCCATCGCTCATGCCCTAGTAAGGAAACACTCAACGACGTTCAGCAGTGGGATGGACACCTGAGAGTCAGTGGAAAAGATCTATGAGCCTGGAAGTCTTGGGTTATATAAACACCACACAGCTCCCTTTGAGAAACCGAATAAATATTAATGACACTGAAAGTGGTTGATGTCCCGTGATTTTATTCCCCCCCAAGTTTAATAAGTATCAACCGCAGGCTTGAATCGCGTGATGTGCCCAACGCTGCTGCTACACGCGCACAAACATAGACACCCACACACACGCACACACAATCCCACACAGTAAAATGGGATAGGGGAGTGACAGGCCATAGAGAGGGGTGGTGGACTGGCTGATTAGGACTGATGGGGTTAATCAGACGGTACGATATGGGCGCCTCTTGGTCTTACACCCATGTCAACTAATGTATGGAAACATTTATTACAAATAAGGACAACGTTCAGCATTTCAGCTGAGACGATACAATGATTGTTGCTGTTTTACTATCACATTTTGTATGGAGTGGCACAGGAATTTTATATCACAGAAACACAAACAATCTGACGCACGCACGCACACACACAGACACACACAGAGATAGGGATGGGGGCTAATTACTGTAGCTCATGCGTTACTGATACCATCTTCTCTACTTTTGCTTTCCCTGCATGTCTAATGGTTTTGACAGTAAATGAAGAATGCCTGGAGGGGCTTTTTCACTGTGACACATAAAAAAAATAACAAAATGCCAACAAACATGTGACACGTACATCTACTCTCCCATAACTGCGTTTGTAATGCTTCTACGAGTTATACTGAAGCACTCTTCCCAGATGTGCTGGTTACTGGGATTTGTTGTGAAGAGGTGATATATGTTATTAGCTACTCCCAGTCTCCCCCAGTGTCTCTGCCCTAAATCAGACTCTTATTGTGAAAAAAGGGACTCCTGAGGACCCCCTTCTCTAATCTGACACCAATCTCCCCTCCCTCACCTGCAGCTGGGCCGTCGTCGCCCTTGTTCTCCTCTTTTTCAACCCCTCCATCACGCTCCCTACATTCGTCGATCTGCCCCTCTCTCCGTGCAGGTGTCTGGCTCAAACCCTTTCTCTGGTGCCCCTCCTCCAAAACCCCACCAATGCTTACAATTGAAGCTGTACATTTCGCCTCCTTTAGGAAAAAAACACAGGAAACTTCTTTCCATCTCTGCACCCTCTTAATTTTCTACTCTGTAAAAATGTCTCGCCGTGCTTCTTTTATATTCCCCCCTTGGTTTTTCTAAACCTATCTATCTATAGGCCGGCAGATGCTGTCCCATTTGTACTCTCCCCCATGACATTCCTACGGGGGATAGCATAAGGATCCTGGAGCGTCGGCGCTCATGGATCACACTGACAGTTGGTCAGCATCAGCACATTATGAACTATGTGCGCCTGACACCGTCACCATTGTTCCTCCATCTAAATATGAACAATAAGACCCATCCGACGCCGACGCTGACAGCTTATTCTTATGACTGGGGAAGAGTTTTAAGGAGTAAAATGGGAGGAGGAGGGGAGGAAAGATGTGTCGAGGCCCTCAGCTGAAATTAACTGGGCCCCGGGGAGCCCCTGGATCAGAGCCGAGATCCCCCGGGAACATTTACCACAGGAGCCCCCTGTGTGCTTGTTACAGCCAGCCAGGGGCCACCAGGGTCCAGTAAGGGCTACACTTCCACAAATCTGAGCTCAACTCACTGTGCCGTTTAAAGAGGATGGCTGGGGGATGAAACGCCGGCAATTATCTAAGTCTTACACAAAACTCTGGCTTTATCCAAAGTCGACGGTTCACGACCAGTCATGTTTTAGATCAATTTAGGGGCAGAGATAGGCTATGCATATAAATTTTATTACAAAATATATATTTTGAAGGCCAAGGTTACTAGTATGCCGAAGAGTTAAACAGGATAGCTAGGAGTGACTGAATTAGTGTATATTATGCTTCGTTTTGAATGACACAAATGCCACCCATTGATACAAAGCCAAAGGCTTACACACAAGGCGGGTTTAATGACACAGTAATGACATAGTAAGGAGTCATATCACATCTAATCCAATATCAGCAAACCTCAATATGAATTCACCCACAAAGAGCGCTGCACAGGACTGGGGGCATGTTGTAAAGACGCTGAACATCCATATGGTCGAAGAGATGCTGAAATTACATCTGAAACGATGCCGCTCACTGGGTGAACCTGGGAGCTTCGTCTGCTTCTCTCCATGTTCGTGCCCCTCTCTCTCCAAACCTCCTTGCCCAATTCGGGAAAGGAAAGGAGGGGATGTGAAGGAGCTCTTGGGAGTGCTGAGTGGTCTGTTAGATGAGTCCTGTTCCAGCCTAGTGGAAACATCTAGAATGCTCAAACAGGGTTAAAAGAATATGTTCATCAGAATTCCTCAATTACTGCTTTGAGGTTGTACATGACATTTTGTTACTTTTTTCCATCTGACTAGTTTCACCAAGCAAATGTTATTTTTTATTTTAAACAGCTCATACACAACATTTCACCCTACTGGGCTTAAAGCAAACACACTGCTTTCCTAATCATACATTTACACTTGTTTTTGTAATCATAACCCTTAGTGTGGTGGAACAATATCCCAGTAGCTTCTGTAAAGCAATACAGTGTCAGCACTCATTATAGCAAATAGAATCACAATGTGTTTCGGTGGATAGCAGGTAGCGCGTAGCGTGACCTCTTTAAGTGTGTTGCCTCATCTCTGAGTGGCAGTAGAAGAAAATGGAAAATGTTAAATAACTTAATGAAAGCACATAAACTTAAAACATCCCGTTTTTCTCTCCAGAGATGTATTTAATAAATATTGTAAATCTAAATGGAAATAGATTTAACCAAAACATTTTAAGGTTTCTGCCACTCTTTTACTTCAACAACGTTTCCACAGTGGTCGTCATTCTAGAGCAGAAGGAAGATAAATCTATTCATCTTCTTTTACTGAAATAAAAAGCACTTACAGTTGTTGACGGTTTAAGGCTGAAATGACGGTTATTTTGGTCACAGTGAGCTAATCGGATAGTTTATCAATCACTGCTTCTCCTAATGAGCTGTTGAGAGCCCACATGTCTGAGGGCCTGTTGTGTTTACAGAGCACCGTGCATGCCAGTTGCCGTGTGTGTGGGACTGTGTGGATTTTGTGTGTGTGTGTGAAGTACTGTTTGGGGGGACGCCTGCTCTGCGTGGCTCAGGAATGGAGTGGGGGCTGTCAATGTTTGTCATGTGCTGAGGTATGTGTGGCGTTGAGTCTACAGCAGGGGGGTTGTGGGGGCCCTGGATTAGCAAGATCAAAGACTGGGATACAGAGAGAGACGGAGAAAAGGAGGGCCTTTCTTTAAAGACATGAACCGCTCCTCAACTGGCGCTGCAGCATTCGGCATGCTTCAATCTACGATTAAGTTGGGGCCCGATACCAGATAATTACAGCAAACATGGACTTCAGTCAATAATTCAATTCATAAATCCATTTCTTTGCAAATAATTTAAGTCTGTGTTAAGTCAGCCTTACTCAAGATTAAATGGTACCCTAGTGTATTGATACAAACAATTATTGACTGGTAATATTGAGCGAACCCTGTTCAATTTGACTCCTGACTGCCATCACATCTAAGGTACAAGGCCACCACAAAGAGAAAATAGACCACAAACAAACTGACCCCTTTAATAGAATTGTACCTGCATGCTAGCCCCGGGAGCACGAGACACAACCAGAGCGTATCAGTATCCGCGAGAATGCTAATACTGCCGAAGGGAGCGCAAAACTAATAGTGGAGACATTAAGAAAATGATCCCTGGGCTGATATGTTTTCTATAGAGGAACTAAAACAGAATTGCCATATTTATCATACTCAGAGACCACAACCCCCCCCTTGTCCTGCCTCTCTCACTCTCCTCTCGCTCTCCAGACTGCCCTCAGAGAGTGATGGGTGGGAAAGACACCCCCCCCACTTCTCCGGCCCTCGCCCCCCCTCGCCACACAAACCTCTTGCCCTTTTCCGGCTCTCCAATTAAGCTGCAGCGGCAGGTTTCCATCAGCCTCCTTGCCTGTCGTCTCATAAGGACTCAAGCCAACCCGGCCTGTCAGGAAATGAACTCATCACTCTGCGACAGCTGCTAATTTCTCCTACTCCCATGTCACACAAATGGCCCGCTGCAGCTAATAACGAGGCACCAGTCTCTGATTAGGGAGCCGCACAGGTTGGCGAGAACGCGCGGAGCGTGCCTGTATAGCACACAGGTAGGGCGCACATGCTAACGTGTACACAAACGCAGAAAACCCACACGGTGCGGTGACTCACGGAATATTGTGTGTAAACTCTCTCTCTCTGAGATTGTTAACTGGAAGGAGAGGTGAAAACGCGAAGGGGAGACAGACGGCTAGGATTGCAGGTTTGAGCTGCGGCTGGGGCCGCTTTAGTGCAATGCTGCGTAGGAGAGAGACATACGACGTGCAAAATTACAGGCTCGTCTTCCAACTGTACTTATGATGGGGATTTCTCTGCTGCAGTTCGTCCTCTCTCACCCCGCTCACTCAATCCTGCTGTAATCCACTCCTCACAGCCAAACCCACACCATTCTCTTCCCTGACACACACACACACACACACACACACACACACACACACACACACACACACACACACACGGTCTCTCTGCGTTGGTTACGGTAAACGGATGTTCTCCCAATGCCCCCTTGCGTGAAATAAGTGTTGCGGTTGATTCTGTTTTTGTGTGTGTGTGTGCCACTCTGTTGTGTTTATAGCCGTCATTCTGGGCTCCCACTCACTCAATCAGAGCCTAGGCTGAGTTACGGCCCTAAATGAATATTGATTCCCCCCGACTTTCAGCTCAGAATACTGCAGGGAAAAAGGATGTGCATTCTCCTCGACAAAACAGAGAGATTGTGAGCAAAGGAGAGGAACAAGGATGATGAGGCGATCATGGTAATGACCGTGATAATGACAATGGTGATGATCATGATAATGGTGATTGGAAACACACTTGGTAGACGCCTCTTTATCTCTGTTGATGCAGTACACACAGACCAGGCAGTAAATGTGGGATTGGGAGATGGAATCGCTCTCTTGAAGACATGTACTGTAACAACAAGCCAACCAAAAGTAACAGGTCAACCAACGCTCCTCTCCCTGTACATGTAGCTTTTATTGTCAGAGGATCAACGCGCATGATTACAGCCTACAGAGAAAGAAATGCACATTAACTAAGAGAGGTAAATGAATAATAAAAGAAACTTTATTTATAATCATCAGAAAATTACGTGTTATTCTGTCAGACCACATCTCTGTAACAATCCAAGTAATGTCATTTCAATTCGGACACAGTCTAACCGATGAACACTTATCACCACCATACCGTTCTAAGGACATTCTGGATTTAGACTGACAGCCTAGGCATTTAGGGCCGGTTTCGTGGACAAGGATTAAGCCTAGTCGTGGACTAAAAAGCAAGATCAAATGGATATTTCCATTCCATAAGGAGTAGGCTTAATCTGTGTCCGCAAAACCGGTTCTATGTCTGAACAAAATTATATTGACTCAACATTGTGTGTGATTCTAAAATGTTTAAGCCTTTATACAATCAAAGTATGACCAAAGTAAGTACCTTTTAATTAAACTACAAGTAATGATTCAATTTATGACTGCAAATTAATTCACAATTTAAGTAAAACCACATAAAACCTATGATATTTCCTGCAGGAAGAAATCTGAAAACAATCATTTTAGTAAACAAATGCCTATAACCATGAGCAAAAAGCCAATTGTTTCTAGTCTTACAATCTTAAATCATAAAAGTGGTAAATCTGCCATTTGTGTTATGAATTTGAGTAATCCTAGCACCAAAACCTTCACACTGTGCCGCAAATGTATAGACCTGAAGATTATCCTGAGTTAACCGTTGCAAAATGGAGATAAAGCCATGGAAAAGAAACAAAAGGAACAGTTTTCCACAAAAGACACAACGAAGGAAGACTAGGTTTATCTTCTGAAAACTCAATTTTCTGGATTTTACCAAGTCCTCTCTTCTCCCTTCTTAAAAGCCACTGGAGGAAACCGGTCAGACTGTCCTCCCGTATAACTTCTGATCTGACAGGTTTTGAGAAGGGTGCAAGAAATCGAGGAAAATCAGATAGAGATACTTCCTTCAGTCTTAATAATCATAGATTAATCAACCTCCATTCTCTCCAGAACCATGTTGTGTGAAGCTCCATCCAGGTAGTACACCATTCTCTCTCCAGCCTGGCCCTCTAAAGCCCCCTCGACCTGCTGTTCATCCTCCCCTCCATGGTGCTGGGTGTACATGGTCCCCTCTACCTGGAGGGTATTGTCGTCCAGTTCCGTGACAATGTAGTGGGTTCCCTCGTCGTTGACGATCACCTGGGTCAGCCCCTCCTTCATCATCAGCTGGCTGGCGGCGAACTGCAGCACCTCCTGCACCTCTTGCTCCTGCTGAACCGCGCACACCTCTACCTTCTCCTCGTCCACTGGCTCCGTCAGCTCAGACACCACTTCTTGGTTGTCCTCATCCTGCTGGCCCATCTCACTGACGGCGCTGAGGAGAGCGTCGAGAGCGGTGGACGACTCCGATACCATGTGGTGGTGTATCGCCCCGCCCCTGTGATGTATAGCCCCCACCCCGTCCCCACCCCGTACTCCACTGGACTCCAACAGGACGTACTGGGTAGCGCCTTCGGATGCATGATGAGCCCCGCCTGCCGACACCTCCCTACCCGAGGAGATGACCTGGCCGTCCTCGGTGATGTGAAGGACCTCAGCGACCTGCCCTGACATGGCCAGGTCTCGCAGGGTAGCGGCAGCTGACTCTTCCAGCGCTTGGTCAATGGCCATCTCCCCGCCGCCATAACCCTGGATGATGATCACCTGCTGGACCCCATCCTGGCTCTCAAGCCTCTCCACCCTCCGCACTGGCACCGACTCGTCGAACACTGTGTCCGCTTCCACGAACGTCGCCCCTTGGCCCTTCAGACGACACTCAAAGGACTTGGACACAATACCTGGAAAACAGATTTATGGACCAGCGTTATCTCCAGAGCAGAATGACGGCTTGGGCATTTGATAGCATTGTGCCTGTGGATATCAAACTAAGGAGGGCATACAGGCAGATTCGTTCTTAATGCCTACGGTTCAGTCTTACTTTTTTCTGCAGAGGCACTGGCAGTTCTAGAGAAAAGAAATTACAAAACTAAATATACATACTGCTTTAAATGCAATGAATAATCTAGCACAAAAAAGCAAGATAAAGGAAGACTGAAAATCAAGATATTAAAATGGTTGTGACACATCAGACGGTGCTAATTGGCCCACACCATGCCCTGGCAGATCACAGGTTGCTATGGAGTTGCCAAGGCGATGGGAATGGCGTTAGAAATGCCATTGTTTACGACTGAGAGCAGCTCTGGGGATCCGCATAATCTATGTAGCAAAAATGGATTTGAAGAGGTGAACAGGAGACATTCGCAAATACTGTACAACACACACACTCACGTGCACGCATAACCATATTTTGAGCTAATATACAGTATATAAATAGGTATATATACACATCTGTATATATTCAGGTGTACTGGGTTTCATTATAAGTGGCAAACTAAATCATGAGCTGCCAAGGTATTTGAAAGATTTTGACACGTCTGCTTTACACCCACAACAATAAACTCATCAAGCGTCTCTTTGTCCTTGTCAATTCTCCTCAGTGCTCAGAGTGGGTTGATCATTTGACAGCAAAGCTACAAAATGTAGTTGTGCCACAAAATGATCCTTGATGACAGGTATTCTAATGCTGATTGAACATAATGACAGCACTGTCAATCCACCAATGCCTAACCCTAACAGAGAATGAACAAAGCTAAAGCATATCTAAGAGCATCTGCTAAATGATTAGAATGTTTATATCCCAATACTTATTTACGAAATGCCTCGAAGAGTAAGTGAAATATCATTAATGGAATCTGAGCCCACATGTGGTAGTACGCCAGTAATGCTAGGATGTCTGTGAGTAAAACTGACCAGTGCCCACTTCTTGTAACTAGTTCCATTAATTTACATAAACAGGTCCAAAAACTATATTAAAGGCTTAACATGACTTTGTTCATTTCAGCAGCATCAACACATTGAATAATCTCAGTACAGCAACGGATTTTACTAATGTATTGATTGATTCACTGCCTTCACTGTGAAATGTATTTTATTTTGACTATGGAACCTAATTGATTGGGATTTAAGGGAGACAATTTACTCTGCTTCTGTGCTGAAAGTGTCTTCACATTAAGACGCGTAATTAAATTTATTTCCTCGAGACTGGATCCAACGTCAGACTTGAATGTGTTGGACAGTTCTACAGCAATGTCTGTATTCTTTGTTTCATACTCTCATTTTAAAACGGACGTTGTCTTTTTACTGTACTTGTATTTTAATGTATGGTGATGTTCTATGTTTGGTGTAGACCATGGCAAGTGTAGCTGCTGCTTTTGGCAGAAACTGGATCCAAATAAATTCCTAATCCATCACAAGCAGCCCTTTTTTCCTTCTCCACGGACATGACTTTTCAAAATGGCCCCCATCTTTACACAAACGAAGACAGTGATTGCATGGGAAACTGTTGGGTGAGGAGGGTGAGCACTGGTGATGAATCCTAACATCACAGTGATATACAGTTACTGTAGGTCCAGAAATATTTGGACACTGACACAATTTTCATAATTTTGGCTCTGTACGCCACCACAATGGAATGGAAATGACACAACAGAAATGCAATTGAAGTGAAGAAGTTCAACTAGGGGTTGAACAAAAAGATTGTATCAAACGTTTTGGAATTGCAACATTCCTCATTTAAGGGGCTCAAATGTAATTGGACAAATCTACACAATCATAAATAAAATGTTCATTTTTAATCCTTTGCAGGCAAAGTCTGCTTGAAGTCTGGAATGCATGGACATCGCCAAACGCTGGGTTTCCTCCTTTGTGATGCTTTGCCAGGCCTTCACTGCAGCTGTCTTCTGTTGTTGTTTGTTCATGGGTCTCTCTGACTTAAGTTTTGTCTTCAGCAAGTGAAATGCATGCTTGATCAGGTTGAGATCAGGGGAATGACTTGGTCATTGCAGAATATTCCACTTCTTTGCCTTTAAAAAAATCCTGGGTTGTTTTCGCAGTATGTTTTGGGTCATTGTCCATCTTTAAAGTGAAGCGCCGTCCAATCAAGTTTGTCTGCTCAGATTCAGACCAATTCGGCAATGTATCACTATACACTTCAGAATTCATCCGGTTGTCAGATTATCAATAAACACAAGTGACCCATTGCCATTGGAAGCCATGCATGCCCACGCCATCACACTGCCTCCACTGTGTTTCACACTGCCTCCACTGTGTTTCACACTGCCTCCACTGTGTTTCACACTGCCTCCACTGTGTTTCACACTGCCTCCACTGTGTTTCACACTGCCTCCACTGTGTTTCACACTGCCTCCACTGTTTTACACTGCCTCCACTGTGTTTCACACTGCCTCCACTGTGTTTCACACTGCCTCCACTGTGTTTCACACTGCCTCCACT
>JACXGM010039036.1:0-10680 GCA_016801145.1 Umbra pygmaea
TGTGTGTGTGTGTGTGTGTGTGTGTGTGTGTGTGTGTGTGTGTGTGTGTGTGTGTGTGTGTGTGTGTGTGTGTGTGTGTGTGTGTGTGTGTGTGTGTGTGTGTGTGTGTGTGTGTGTGTGTGTGTGTAAATAACCATTATGTAATGCTTACCCTCTGGCGTTGTCTTCAAACAACCATAGTTCCGTTGTTGTTGAGACTTATTATTTCCCAAATGCTTCCATTCTTTTTAGCAGTATTTTCTTTTGCTGCCTTTAGCTTCTTCCGGAAAACTGCTTATCTCTTTGCTCCGATATCCTCCATTGTTTACAAGTTTCCAACAGTAGACTTGGGTGTGACGTTCAATTTTAGTGTGGTACAGAGTACTATTTGTAGTAGAAAATCAACTGAGTTGAGGCAGGTAGAGTTGAATTGGGCTGTTACGAGGCAATGGAAATGCTTTGAAGGCGAGTAGAGTGAAGGCAGTTGAGCCGGTTCCGGCAATGGAAAAGGGACATTTTTGTGAGGAGGAACTGTGTGAGAAGCACTGCCAGAGCCCTACAAAATAACCTTCAGCTGGCTTTTGGTGTGCACGTTTCTAACCAAACTGTCAGAAACAGACTCTGAGGGTGGCATGAGGGCATTACGTCCTCTTGTCGGACCTGTGCTCACAGCCCAGCACCATTCAGCTCGATTGGCATTTGCCATAGAACACCAGAATTGGCAGGTCTGCCATTGGCATCTCGTTCTCTCTACAGAGCAGAGCAGGTTCACACTGAGCACATGTGGCAGGCATGAAAGTGTCTGGAGACACTGTGAACGCTATGCCGCCTGCAACATCATCCACCAGTTTGGGGAGGCATATCCTTTGAGGGTCACACAGACCTTCATGTGTTGGACAATGGTAGCCTGAATGCTGTTAGTTACTGGGATGAAATACTCATACAGACCTTATACTGTTGCAGTGGGCACTGGGTTCCTCCTGGTGCAGGTCAATGCTCAGCCTCATGGTTGCCAGAGTGTGTACGTAGTTCCTGGATGAAGAAGTAATTGATGCCATTGACTGGCACTTCCCCAGACCTGAATCCAATTGAAAACCTCAGAGACGTTATGTATTGTGCATCTGACGCCGCTAAGTAGTGCCACAGACTGTCCAGGAGCTCACTGATGCCCTGATCCAGGTCTGGTAGGAGATCCCCCAGGACACCCTCTGCCATCTCATCAGGAGCAAGCCCAGATGTTGGTACATATAGGCACACAGGGGTGCATATAGGCACTTGGGGGCCATACACACTACTGAGTCACATTGAGTAGCCATGAGGAAATTCACGCAAGTTGGAACCTCTTGTGATTTCAACTGTTTACTTTCGATGTGTAAACAGCCCTAAATCCAGCCCTAAATCGGTTGTGGATTTTGATTTCCATAGACCGTTTATCATTTTATTTCAACGAATTACACAACATACATTGAGGAGAACAAGTATTTGATAAACTTCAACTATCATTGGTACACTTCAACTGTGTGAGACGGAATCCCAAAGAAATCCAGAAAATCACATTGTATGATTTTTAAATAATGAATTAGCATTTTAATGCATGACATAAGCATTTGATACATCAGAAAAGCAGAACTCAATATTTGGTACAGAAACCTTAGTTTGCAATTACAGAGATCATACGTTTCCTGTAGTTCTTGACCAGGTTTGCACACACGGCAGCAGGGATTTTGGCCCACTCCTCCATACAGACCTTCTCCAGATCCTCCAGGTTTCGGGGCTGTTGCCTCTGCAATACAGACTTTCAGCTCCCTCCAAATATTTTCTATTGGGTTCAGGTTAGGAGACTGGCTAGGCCACTCCAGGGGCCTCATTTATAAATGTGGCTTATGCAAAAAAAAGACATACACAGCTCTCTACACAATAATTGGGATTTATATAAAGCAAACTTGATGGGAAAATGTTCGGTCCTTCACGGCAACTCTGACCCAGGCGTACGCACAAAAATAGGTGAAATGAGAAATGGCCACACCGTCGGCAGATAGATGAAACACGTAGGCTACTGTAGATCCGTCTGAAACTGCAGAACGTTGTGTAACCGAAATCGAAATACTGCCTCTCATTAATAATATGAAGATGTCACAAAGCCATGCTTACAATTAACAGTCTGCAGAGAAATACAAACAATATAAAACAAGATTGTAACAAAAATGCAAATGAAGCACGTATTTCACATATTTGCAAAAAGAACACTCAAATATATTATGTAGGCTAATTATATTGGCATGTTATGTAATTCATCCTCATAAATAATACGGTAAACAGAACAAAATCATGTTTAAATATTCTTGTCGATGTCTCGCGGTGCAGATAGATAGATAAATAGGTGATGATAGATAGATAGTCTTTATTTTCCATTGGGGAATATTGTTTTAATAGTATACATGTCGTAATAAGATACAGAAATATAGTGTTTATTTATGCATTTAGTTCGTTTTATTTTTAAATGTGTTCCATCAGCATGTCTTAACCATTTTGAAAGGTGCAAGAAATTCCATTTGTGCAGAACTATTTTCCATTTACAATTAGATTAATACCGACATCTGTATTATTGATTATAAGATACCATCAAATGGATGGTTATAAAAAGCCATGCCATCACAATGCGTAATGACGTACAATAGGTGATCTTGCACGGTTAGGAGATAATACTAATAATAATAGCGTAATGCATATTATTTATTGGCGCCTTTCATAACACTAATAACAGGATTTCTGGCGACTGGCACTTTCCAGATGGAATTGACTGACAGGGATATCTCAGCCAACCCTTTGCCGGGTTATACCAGGCGTGTTAGTCGGTATAATAGGCTTGTCGCATAATTACATGAAGTTTCCGTACACGGCGAGTGAACAGGCACACAAAAAAACACATTTTGCAGCTATGTCCGGTTTCCCAAATGTAATCGGTACTATTGCCATAATGGCAACAAATGAGAATGAACACACTTTCATTAATCGAAAGCATTTTCATTCCGCCATTGTCCAAATAATTTGTGATGCAGACCTGTTGCTGTAATGTAACCCATTTCCCCCCACCCGTGGCAGACACACTTTTGCGATGAAGCGCTAGACGCTTTGACATCGACTGATATCTGACCACTTTTTATTTGGGCCACGGTCCGACTTTCTTACAGCGTCTGCAACATTTTGCCACTCCAACGCCTTTTCGGCATTGGTACACACACTGTGCCCTTCAAACAACATTTTCCTCCTCGCCAACAATGTTTTCTACTTCACATTGAGTGAAGTTTCTTTTTACGGTTTTCCTCTCTCTGTTTGCCATGATTTCTCAATCAATGAATATTAATTTCGAGGCATTTCACTGACTATTTATGGGCAATTATGGTTGTGACATGCAGCTGCAAAAGCTGCGCCACATTTAGAGTTGATTGTGATCTATAAAGGGAAAAAGGCGTGCGCACGGTTTTATAAATCTGAATATTTCTTTGCATACGCACGTCCTATATTTTGTCTGTACACCACTTTTAATGCAAATCCACCGCAAAGTTTTATAAATGAGGCCCCAGGACCTTGAGATTCTTCTTACGGAGCCACTGCTTGGTTGCCCTGGCTTTGTGTTTTGGGTCGTTGTCATGCTGGAAGACCCAGCCACAACCCATCTTCAATGCTCTTACTGAGGGAAGGAGGTTGTTGGCCAAGATCTCATGATACATGGCCCCATCCATCCTCCCCTTAATACGGTGCAGTCACCCTGTCCCCTTTACAGAAAAGCATCCCCAAAGAATGATGTTTCCACCTCCATGCTTCACGGTTGGGATGGTGTTCTTGGGGTTGTACTCATCCTTCTTCTTCCTCCAAACACGGCAAGTGGAGTTAAGACCATAAAGCTTTATCTTTGTCTCATCAGACCACATGACCTTCACCCATTCCTCCTCTGGATCATCCAGATGGTCATTGGCAAACTTCACATGGGCCTGTACATGTGCTGGCTTGAGCAGGGGGACCTTGCGTGCGCTGCAGGATTTAAATCCATGACAGCGTAGTGTGTTACTAATGGTTTTAGTCTAGACTGTGGTCCCAGCTCTCTTCAGGTCATTGACCAGGTCCTGCCGTGTAGTTCTGGGCTGATCCCTTACCTTCCTCATGATCATTGATGCCCCACGAGGTAAGATCTTGCATGGAGCCCCAGACCGAGGAAGATTTACTATCATCTTGAACTTCTTCCATTTTCTAATAATTGCGCCAACAGTTGTGTCCTTCTCACCAAGCTGCTTGCCTATTGTCTTGTAGCCCATCCCAGCCTTGTGCAGGTCTACAGTTTTATCCCTGATGTCCTTACACAGCTCACTGGTCTTGGCCATTGTGGAGAGGTTGGAGTCTGAGTGTGTGGACAGGTGTCTTTTATATAGGATATTAGTTCAAAACAGGTGCAGTTAATACAGGTAATCAGTGGAGAACAGGCTTCTTAAAGAAAAACTAACAGGTCTGTGAGAGCTGAAAATTCTTACTGGTTGGTATGTGATCAAATACATATGTCAGGCAATAAAATGTAAATTATTTAAAAATCATACAATGTGATATTCTGGATTTTTGATTTCTGTCTCTTACAGTTGAAGTGTACCTATGATGAAAATGACAGACCTCTACATGCTTTGTTAGTAGGAAAACCTGCAAAATTGGCAGTGTTATAAAATAATTGTTCTCCCCACTGTACAGTAAAGATTGATTTTAAATGTGTTTCAGTCACTGAGACCTGGGGCCCTATTTTAACGATCTAAAAACGCAAGTATCAAACGCGAAACGCAAGTGACATTGTGGGAGGGTACCGGGCGCTGTTGCTATTTTACCGGCGGGATAAATGACTCTTGCGCCCAACACAAATCTAAAAAGGGTAGGTCTGAAGTAGCTTCATTAGTCATAGGTGTGGTTTGGGTGTAACGTGCAATAAACCAATCAGAGCGTCATCTCACATTCCCTTTAAGAGCAGACGCGCTTGTTCCATGGCGGATTGCTATGATAACGGCGGATTGCTATTGATTTCTTTTGACAAAATATAAATAAAGAAATGTCAGAAGACATAGCCTACTTTCCGATGTTTTGGACTCACTCTCACTGAATCACAAGGTTATGAATGCATGATAATATTTTTGCAATGTAATCTAACATTAGACCGAGATTACTCTTCTGTCAAATAAGCTTCCCTTTCTGCATTTCTGGGCGTTTGGGTTAAGTGGCAACGGCACATGCATTTCAACATCACGTCTCCTGAAGTACTCTAATATTTCCTTATATATGTCATCAACGCATCCATGATTCATGGATGTAAAACACAACAAGCCACAAAGAATGCTGCACTTGATTAGTGTACCTGTTCTGTCCAAACACCTGACACGCATTTTCAGTGTGCCAAATGTTTGTTCAATTAGGCTACACTGCGTGTTTGTGTGTGTTTTCGATTAAACAGCATTTCACGCATTTGCTGGAGTCATAAATTGTGTCATCATTGACCATATCTTTAACGGATAGCCGTTGTCCCCTTCACAGCCACCCATCCAAGGCTTCCTCGTGGCAAAGTTGCCATAAATTAGTTGTGGCTTGAGCCAGAGTAGAGACATGGGTGATTTTACTATTAGCATTGCAAATCACTTGTATGTTGATGGAATGGGTTCCCTTTAGGTTGATGTATATCAGTGCAAATAATTCTTTCTGAATAATTTGAGTAAATGTGTACACTAGATGTATACCTATTTTTTCACATTTTCGAACACCACAATGACTTCCCTCGTGTGGTAATATTTTTCCTTCTAATTATGTATTGCCATAATAAAGAACTGCTACATTTGTGAAGATGAGAGAAGCAAAGTGTATGCGCGTTGTGCACATGCTATATTATGGTTAAGCATGCGCCCTTAAAATAGCATATGAATAACACGCCACTGACTTTTAACCAGGTTTTTCCTGGTAAGTGGCGGAATTGTTTTCGGGAACTGCAAGATAGCACCAGGGAACGTTTGCGCCAAAACACACCTCTTCTTTTCGCTGAACCGCCCAACGAACGCAAGTTCATTCCCTAATTTAATGACGCGTGTCTGTGGAGGGAAAAGTCCCATAAGCGTCGGGTGCAAGATAGGAGTGATACATGCATTTGTGTAAAAAATCAATTGCGCTGGGTGTAAGATAGGGCCCCTATGTGTGATGTGTGTTTTCACTTATGGTAATTATTTTGAGCTGCGTATATATACTCTATTTGAAATAATTAAATAAAAATCAGTCTCATATGAGGCTAAATAGTCTATTTAAAACAAATACATCCTGAAGAATGTCATTGCTGATATTGATTAATATCCCAAGAAGCTGCACACGTAATATATTACATAAGTATCCCTATATTATAGCAGATTGTATACTGTGGGGCAGAAAGAGTGCCTAGTTCTGAACAGCTTGTTAAGTGGAGCCACCCACAAAAGACAGACAGGTTAGGAAAATGTTAGGAAATAAGTTATGACAGGTCTAACTGATGCCAAGGAAGGTATGATTATAAAAAAATCTACTTAAAAAGGTTGAATGTTTATAAAAGCGCTCAAAGTGATATGTATATCCATAGTAAATGCTGCATACAGAATTTTCTTTATTTCAGCGCTTCATGAACTGCTTTGCGTCACATGAAGCCATGAATGAACAAAATGTTAAGGCAATTAGCAACAACATATGTGTGCTAATTCACTATAGGCCTTGTTGACCCCTCTTCTAACATAGCACTAATGGTTGTGACCACGAAACAATAATTTGGTATTGTCACTCCAAATTACAGTGTGCCAGGAAGCAGTTATTATTGATTTACAATAATATTGAGGTGAGCAAGGAAAAATTGGTCTTCAACTGTCTCTGCAACAAGGTAATCGTAATATGGCAACTACTGCATCAACTTAGATTTTTCGAGTTCTATTAGATGCTTCAAATACAATAATGTACCTTTCAGCCTGTGTAGGGTGAATTTTAGAATAGTTGAGGTATAATTATAGATTTTTGGGGATAATTTATATTGTTTTACAAAGTTATTTTTAGTGCATATGCTTGTCTTAGCAATGCTTGCGCTGACGATAAATATATACATGAAGCGTAAGATTACACTGGTTCAAGTGAGCATCACTTTGCTCAATGGCACACTGCTGTTTGCTATATAGCATGTCTCATTGATCACCGTGAGTTCTAAACCTACAATGTATGTTTCAGTCTAGTTTCGGAGATGTTACGGTCATGAGATGCATTCTGTCTATTTGGCCCATAAGAGAAAGCCCTTCTTCCAGCTGTTCATTTCAAAATTCTAGGAACAGTTAATTGGTAATTAACGTGTAAGTATGGCAGCACCAAATCTGACAGGTAAGTAGGGAAAAGTCTATGTATTTCTTTGTAGTTAACAGTAAAACTTCTAAATCAGCCCTGGCCTTAATGGGCAGCCAGTGTACAGATACTACCATTAGGGTAATATGATGTTTGCAGATCTTTTCAAAACTGGTGGGTGTGTTAAACACTAATTGAAGTTTTTTTTGGGGGTCTTTTCTGTCTAAAAGAATGTTGTGTTTGAACAGAATGGTAAAATTGCTAGTAAAGGCTCCTTTAGTAAATCATAAGTCTTTAGTCAACTAACAGTTGGTTGGTTTAATTTTAATACACCCTCCATAATGCAGAACAGTTTTCACCACATGTTGGTAACTTTATAGCATTTGGAAAACATGTCATCATGAGATAAGCCATTCCAGACTTGCCCTTATCTTGTGGGTTCGTTGCCTTGGTCAGATGTCACCAGTGGCATCCTAGACATTAAGGCATCTTCGAGCAAAACACCTTGCCCAGAGATGGCAAAACTACTCACTTCCCATACTCAAGTAGAAGTACAGATAATTGTGTTAAAAAATACTCTGGTAAAATTAGAAGTACTGATTTAACTTCTTTACTCAAGTAAAAGTAAAGGCTTAGCAATTTAATTAAAGTATAAAAGTAAAAGTAGCCTTGCGAATGACATCAATTTTTTATGCAAAGCTACCTGGACCACACAAATGTTACTAGAGCGAAAGCTGAGAAACTTTCGTGGACAGGTAAAAAAGTGTTTTTATGTGCCATTGCCTACATTTTAAAAAATGTCTGCCAATAGTCCTAAAACATCACATATATGATTATTGTGACAGAGACTGGGACTCCAGGTTAATAATATTCTGACTGAGTAGCAAGATATTAATTAAATAGGGATTCTGTGAGAATTCACAGATTCAGTTTCTCTATTTTTATCTTCCCCTTAACATTTAAAGGAATCTACATGTATGTGTGTGTGCAGAGATTCTGATGGGGGGGACAACTGGGATTGTTGTTCCAGGCCCAGTCCTAAGGGTTCCCAAATTTTGTTTTTGCACGGTCATTTTTTTACCGGGCGGCCCTAAATGTTTATGTTAGCTAACGTTACCTGTAACCTGCCTGAGGGCAAATGCTGCTTGTAACGAACAGTTAGTGCAACTTTTTTTTCGAATGGATGGTTACATACTCAGGGATGCAAACAGCGCGCTTTTCGGCGCCTCTTGCTTTTCTCACGTCAGTTTGGTTGACTTGTGTGAATCGTGCAGATCCAAAGAGTTTTTTTGGGGCGGGGGGTGTCTGAGAAGTTCTGATTATAATTGCCTCCACCAAACAATTAAATTGGAAATAAGCAATTTAGAACAGTGCGCACCAAAACAACAGTATGCGTGCAAGCGTGGAACCACTAGTGTTTCTTTTTGCTGCGTATCTTTTACTGTCTATGGTGTCTGCCACTGCAAAAAAATTCTCCCTGAGGCTAGAGTTTGGCGCCGCACCTCCCGTCTTACTGGCAACTGGTGAGATCAATGGAGGTAAGGATATTTTTGGTTTATAACGTTATATAATCTACTAGTCATGTTATTAAACATTTCAAATAGGCCTAGTTGTTCATTTGCACGTCATGCATTTTAATATTAAATTCCTGACTTTGCTACTATCGCCTATCTTGTAGCTACAGTAATATTAAAGTATACCCTATGCTAAGGCTTTTCCAATGTTGTTGTTAATGCTAAATTAGTGCTTGTGCTAGTTTGATGCTAGCATGTTGCTGACCTCAAAACATACTGGTACCGCTCTGACTCGGAACGCTTCAGTAATGTGTCGGTAGTCTCGTCTTTTTCATTGATGCCACCGAGAAGCATTTAAATTGAAGTGACAAACCACATTATTTTCAAATGGTGGATACCCATGGATTTACTATGGTTAATGTCTATATATTGCCCTTGACTTTGCTTGCTGTTGGTTAGCTAGTCAAACATTACTTGTCATCAATTGTTTTCTTTAAGATCCGTGTCCTTGATTTTCTCATAGGAGATCCCACGTTACCATATCTTAAGCAATGAAAGGCGAGAAACTGGTGAGCATTGTTGGGGATAACAGTAGTCAGAGTAAAAATTCAAGTAATTAGTTACTAGTTATATTTATATTAAAATTTCACATTTTCTTTTTTAGAACACATGTAAACAATTTATTATCCGTTGTTGTTTTTAAATCCATACTTCATTAGTGCGTCTCCACGCCAATAAAATAAGGAGAGATCTTGCACTTAAAATTTTAATGCGTTATGCAGATTGGAGGTTAGCAAAATGGAAGAATACATAGCCTTTATTTTAAAGGGATACTTCACCCTACAGCTATCTGGAGGTGCTAGTAGCTTCCCCCAGACATTTGTAGAACAGTGAGATATGTTTCACCCATGCCTGGCTAGTGTAAGAGCAAGATTTAAAATTTCGCGGGGAATTTTCACACGCTGACATCACCGTGTGAGTCCAATGGACTTTGGAGATAGGAAAAATGAATGTAGGCATGTATTCTGTCGCGAAAATAAGCATCCCTGTTATACTGATCTGGCTTTCAAACCTACTCCTTAAAGCCTCGGTTGTCCTTGATTTTTTAAGGTATAGCTTGTCTTTCTGTGACTTTTCGATCAGCCGTTTTAATGCTAAACAGATATGATTTTTTCAGTATGTAGAGAACTACAATGCTGGCTTCCTTGTTCCAAGCCCCGCCCACCCGGCATGTTCTCTCTATTCTGTGAAACAGTTCATAGACAAAGTCGCTGGTAACACAATTGCTACTAACCTAGGATTTGCAGATGAGGAATTTTACAACATGCTTTTACATTTTGAGTGACATCCAACCATACATGTTTGCACCCGAGTACACCGAAGAACGTTTACAACAAATGGAGTTTGATATTCAGCTTCAACAATGCAGCATGTTCTACAAATAATGCAGTTGAAACGCGGTTAAGTTCTAATTGCCTAAGTGCTTCTGTGGGAATATGTCCATCAATTTCTACTGAAGAAAAAAGCACTTGATACAATGAAGGGGATCGTGGACAAGCTTTACTTGTAAGGCTTGAACCAAAAATGACTGACGACCGCATATGCGTCACTGAATCACTGAAGTTTTCAAGCACACATGGAAAGAGACGTAGCAAGATGAGTAAGTTTATTAAACCTATTTTCTGTACCTTGATAATGGAGCACACATTGTGTCTGTGTGTTAATGTTATTGTACTGTATGTGAAATGTGCCAGCTGTACCTATTTAGTAGCTAGCTGAGTGTGTAAATTACTATACGTACTATATATATAGGATACTCTTTCTAGAT
>JACXGM010039037.1:0-10680 GCA_016801145.1 Umbra pygmaea
GAGATCCATGATACGGGGCCATTGTTTGCGCTTTTAGAGGCGCGCTAATGGAGGGCGGAGTATGCGCTGATTGCGTAATGGGTATCGGGTTTGATAAATACCACGCTAAATGTGGAAGCATAGCGTGCGCAATTACCGAACTCGCATAAACAGACGCAGTGCAAACTGCGCTGGTGTTAGTAAATCAGGCCCTGAGTTTATAGTCTATGAGCTACTGTAGGAATAAAAACCTTTGAAGAACAAAAAGCTATTATACACACAACCATCCTCTTTAATCAACACTTTAGCTCGAGAGCAAAAGTTTTTGCCAGCTAATCCTCACTTAAAAACATATCTGTGAAAAAAACAGTAAAAAGTAAATTTGTTGCCAGTACTTTTTCAATTATTTTACGGACATTTCCTTCAAGACAATAACAGAAAACATGTTATAAACACAGTAGATTCCCGTTACAAGGTAATATCAGCTCTGTGTGTTAACAGGCATTTATTCTGTTATAAAGTATATTCTGTTAATATTTTGAAGGAAAAATAGATAAAATAATAGATTTTTTTTACAGATGTGTTACATAAAATACTGTAAATAGTACTGGTAACAAATATACCAGTACTTTTTCTATTATTTTACTTTGAAAATACTTTATAAACCCAGTAAATGTCTGTGTTGATATTACTTTGTATGGCAACAAATTACCAGTACTTTTTACAGTTTTTTTCACAGATACTGTAATTTTACAGTGTAATTATCAACCCTGTGACATTATTACTTTGAAATAATTTACATTTACATGTACTGACAAAAGCAGCGAGTAATCCTCTTCTTATTGGTGTTCAATGGGTTGTGTCAACCCATGTACAATAATCTTTTCCTGTGTTTAACTAAAAAGCAAGTGGTTGACATTGTTTCTCCCATTGAATGCAATGTAAGGACAAATGCATCAGTTGGCTATTGCTAAATGTTTTACAATAACATGCCAGGAAGATGTTTTTGAGTCTGTTTATGGACTGTAACTCCTTCACAGAACCCTGTGTGTCCACTGTTTGCTCCATAGCCAAACCTGCACATCACTTACTCATCTCGCCCCCTTCTCCAGATGACATTCTGCAGCAAGTGAGATCCAGCCACATCAACTCATCCCTGACCAGCGGATGTGTCCCTGCTCCCCTTCTAAAGAATCTAACACTAGACCCCTCCGATGTAAAAAACAACAGACTGGTATTCCTCCCGTCTTTTCTGGCCAAGACAACTGAGCGTGCAGTCTCCAAACAACTCTCCAGTTATCTCTCTCAAAAGGATTATCTCGACCCCAACCAGTCAGAGCTACTCGACTGAGACTGCTCTACTCCGTGTAAAAGATGCTCTGTGCAAGGTCCAAGCCAACTCTCTCTCCTCTGTTCTCAAATTTCTAGATCAATCTGCAGCTTTCAACACTGTGAACCATCACATTCTACTTTCCACCCTCTCAGATCTCAGCATCTCTGGCTCTGAAACACTCCTGGATTGCATCCTACCTGGCAGGCCGCTCTTACCAAGTGACATGGAGAGGTTCTTTGTCTGCTTCACAGACACTCTCCACCGGTGTTCCCCAAGGCTCTGTTCTAGGCCCTCTCCTTTTCTCTCTCTACACCAAATCCCTTGGCTCTGTCATAACCACACATGGTCTCTCCTTCCACTGCTATGCAGATGACACTCAACTATTTCTCTAGTTCCCTCCTTCTGATATCCAGGTGAAAACCGCATCTTTGCATGCCTGGCTGATATCTTTACGTGGATGTCAGCACACCACCTCAAGCTCAACCCTGACAAGACAGAGCTGCTCTTCTTCCGTGGGAAGGCCTGTCCACTCCAGAGTTGAGAACTGTACACTGTCGCCATACCAGAGTGCAATGATCCTTCTTTTGACCCTGGATGATCCACTCTCGTTCTCTGCAAACATCAAAATATTTACAGAGCACAACCTTCCCTTACCCAGGAAGCAGCCCAGGTAGTCATCCAGCACTTGTCATCTTAAGTCTTGATTACTGCAACTCACTCCTGGTTTGACTCCTGGCGTGTGCCACCAACACCTCATTCAGAATGCAGCGGCTCGCCTACTGGTTAACCTTCCCACGTTCTCCCACGTCAACCCACTGCTACACACACTCCACTGGCTCCTAGTTGAAGCTCGTATGCAATGGTGCTCGCCTATGGAGCAACAAGAGGAACTCCTTTCCCGTTACCTTCAGGCAATGCTCAAACCCTACACCCCTACACAGGCTCTCCGTTTTGCCACCTCTGGGCTCCTGACCGTCCTATGCCTTCGGGATGTCAGCTCCCAATCCAAGCAGTAAAAACTATTCTCGGTCCTGGCTCCTCAATGGTGGAACCAGCTTCTACTGGAGACTAGAACAGCAGAGTCTCTACCCATCTTCAGGAAACATCTGAATACCTTCCTCTTCAATGAGTACTTAAAAAAGTTGTATTCCACTTCTGTTGTCTTAAAATGTTTGTTATATGTAAGATCCTTCTCTAGCACTGTTTCTGCCTGTTCACTCTTTCAAATGTGGAATGCTCTTAATACTGAGTTGTGGTTGTTGCACCTGGTACCTACTAAATGTATGCACTTACAGTAAGTCGCTCTGGATAAGAGCGTCTGCAAATGATTAAAATGTAAAATGTAAATGGCTGTATATAAAAGACATTTGAAAAACACTACTGTTAATCTGTTTGAGTACATGTTAACAACCGATTTTGAGTGAAATGTCTCTAAACAGATTAGCTATCTCAGGCAAATGCTCAGAGTTTGAAATACAAAAAGTTCATTTGAACCAAGCTGTGACTGAAGAATTACTAAAAATCACAATGTACCCACAGTATATCACATTTTTATTTAACCTTTATTTAACCAGGTGGAAATGTTGAGAACAGTTTCTCATTTAAAATGGCGACCAGGCCAAGAAACAATTACCGAGGTGCAAAAGACATATAGTTACACATGAAATTACACAACAATAAAATTAAAGTGAAAAAAACAATACAAGATGCGGCTTTTCGGTATAAATCAATTGGAGAGGTAGATTGATTTGTAAAGTGGCATGGCAGTATATTATATCAGTGCAAAATAGATTCTGTGTTAGAGAGGTGGATAAATCCTAATAAAAAAGTGACGGTGTATAAAATAGAAATAACACTAGAGTGTGTAACTATGAACATGACTATGATAACAGTAGTGTGCTTTTATCCTATGGGTGTGCATCTGCGGCAATACATTTCCCCAAAGGTTAACTCCTTACAAGAACACAAAAAGTAGGCTAATGTATATGGCCACACTCAGAAGTACAGAAAATGTCAGCCCTCAGTGGAAATGGATGATAGGTGTTGTTAAGAGATACATCAAATTTTCAGGAGTAATCGGTAGTTTGTAAAAACAGTGCTTTTCAGAAGAAACAAATCCTCTTGTTATCGACTGGAGGTTTTCAGACAGCGTTTTTGCCCGGTCTTTACTTATTCATGTATGTAGGAGGTCGCTAGTTCTCAGATGCATGGGCACTGCAGTTACCCCTACCTACTGCTGGACAAGAGGGGTGCACCCCATTAAAGATGTATGGGGACCAGTGATTTGAGTTTAAAGTTCTCCAAGGTTTGTACTGGCCTCTTTAAATATTCATGCCCTACAAATACGCATGCTGTCATCACCACACTGTGTAAATGTATCCATCTTCACTGATGCATCGGAGCTGAGGCAGTCGCTCCATACTTTTATTAAATGGGCAGCGACCCTGTGATCGTAAGTAAAAAACCTGGTTCCACTATTGTGAGAGCCCGGAGAGAATAGCTGATGTTGGGCAGAGAAGGAGTTGTAACACTCCCATAGGTGTTAGAACTTAGAGGTTGAGTAAGGATGTAGGAACGTGTGTCACTTTTATGACATCCTCTGAGACTGAAAAAGTACATAATTTCATATAGCACCAATTTGATGGGTCCAGTTATAATGGACATAACCAGAAAGCAGACAAAGACACTTCACGCTCCATCTGAGGAATGTTTAATATGATAAATAAGAGGAGTACATTAAGTAGAGTACAAGTCCTAGTTTGCAAGGTCAATATGGTAAGATGTAATATTAAAAGCTGTTATCTTACAATTCCAGAGGAATTAAATACTCAATATTTCCAGGGAGATCACACCAAAATTAACGACAGTATTCTACGTTTGTCTAGCTTCCCATGACACTGGAATGTGTCTTCAATATCAGCTGCTGTCATCAGGACACTTTTTGAATATTTAATAAGGCCACCAAAGTAGAATTACATTTCTGCTACAGTTGTAATGGGCCCTCGCCTGACTGGTAGCTGAGATTGGTTACATGAACCTTGGCACCTCCCTCTGGACATTAGGGACATTTTTCTCACCTCATCCAGGACTCCTTCCATCTCTATGCACACACACCTGTACATCATATCATCATTATCGGATACACCGGATTTCTGTTTCATTGATATATATATTGATATATACTCGGTTGTTTGTAGGGTGTGTGTACGCTTCATTATTGATCTGTAAGTCTGCTGTGCTGTTGCATTTTGAGTAGATTTCCACGCTGTGCCATGATATGACATGACATATACAATGATATATTGCTGTTGTGTTAGGTGAGGACAATTTGTTATTTTTTGGCATTAGTGTCACCTTTATATTTTCTTGTGCCTGTTGGCTTTTGCAAATAGGTGTTCATTAAATTCTGCCTAACACTCCACTCCTGCTTCGGTCTCCTCACTCCTACCCAACATTGTTACCACGAGGCTGTATGTCTACTAAGTTTATTACTTTTCCCTGCCAGCTCATTATGTTTGTTCAACCACCGTCATTTTCTTTTTTTTAAGGTATTTCAGACACCTGTTGTAACAGTGCCATGTTGTATAGATTATAGAAGCTAAACCTTGATGAGATATGGAGGCGGTTTTGTGTGATCAGTGAAATTGTGCATTTTGCATTGTATACTGTACATATTTTCAATCTTTAAAACCAGTCATGTCTTGTCAGTTTCGTGTTTCCCACCGGTTACACAAACATCAGTCCTGTGCGCTTTACGCACAGATAGCAGACAATAAAAGAACCTATGAGAGCATCCAGGAATTTTTAATTGGTGATCGTACAATGTGCGTAGCTACAGGACTTCAATGCTGTCACTGCTAGTGTGGTTTATTCTTGGTTCTCTGCACTCTTTGTGATATATTTATATTTTGGTTTTATAAGAGCTATGGCATTACAGACTTGCTAATAATCCATCAAAAGCAGGCTATAAATATCTCTGTTAAGCCCTTTCTCTATTCAATTCATTACATAAAAGAAAATATGACAAATGGAAGTCAAATCGCTGTGTAACAGGCTATAAGAGACTTACACAATTCCATCATTTGTCACCATTCTGTTCAATCTACACTGCTTTCATCTCTTGACGAAGACACAACTTGAGTTACCGTGGCCCTGCTGAAGTGATTATATTGTTCTCCAGCATGTGATGGCGCTGATTTGCTTGCCAACAATGTCAAACTAAAAAACACCTTGACCCTTATTCTTCATCTTTTGAAACATCAGATGCTGTAAGTGTCTGGTGCATTGAAAGTCCTCTTGTATTGCCCTACTGGATTTGTTCTTCTGGGCAGTATGTCTGGTGTCCATTCTGACACCTTGTTTATGTCTGCTTGGAAATGCATGGATGATTATTGCCTGGTGTTTCGGGTGAGTGACGATGGGCTCAGAGCCAACTCTTTCCCTCGATGAGTCAAATGGTTAAACTCGTGCCAAATGAAAGACAGGGAACCAATTCGGCGTATAAGGGGATGCTTGTTATCATTCAAGGGATGTTTCGTTCCCCAATGATGGGATTTACATCAAGAGGAAAATAGGCTGTAAACTATTGGTGGGTTTGCTAACACTGTAAGGGAATAACTGAATGTCAAGGACATCAGTGTACACAAACTATTTCACTCATTCAGGCATATGTATATGCAAAATTTACACTTTTTCTATTACAGCTGGAAATTACTGTCGTCATTGTTGATCTTAGTTATGAGTTCACCATGAAAAAAGGAAAACAATAATATACTTACAGTATTTCTGACAACTGTCCCACTTATCAAACTGGGACACTAGTATATTTTCTCTCCTGGTGTTGGGTACACAACTGTGAAATTGTAAACAACAAAATCATGATCCACCTGACATTTCTCACTGGGGAAGTAACGGCCATAAATCCAGAATGCATCTGGCATTTAGAAGTTCGACGCTATTGCCTTAGGGACAGGATGAAACCGTGGGTTAGCAGATGAAATTAGAAGAGTTTTTTTGTGTTTTGAGGATGAGTTAGAAGACCCGGTTTCAAATACAGCTGGACAATAAATTCCATTACTTTATCAGTCTGACTGAGCTTGGTGTACCAGGCACAACTACACCAAAATATACGTTGCAACAGTTCAATTCCGCCCATGTGGCACTCCACTGCGTGGACCACTGAAATCTGAAGACGAAATGAATCTGAAGAATTTCTGATGAAATCGGAACCCAATTCCGGTTCTGAAAAGGAGTGCATGGTTTTGCATCAGTCCCAGAGTCTTTGTGGGCAGTCTCTGCTGGGGACTGGCATCAGTTAACTCCCTCCATTTCATTCCACACGTCACACAGTGGGGAGTCTCTTAAAATAGAAGACAATAACACGCATGGCAAGCTCTTCAAGGAGGGGATAGAACACACCATATGGGCGAGGAGGCGGTGCTCACAGATGAGAACTTTACTTTTCTCTACTGTTTGATGTTGCCTTTGGCTTGCTATGTATAGAGTCCCAAAGGGTTGCAAGAATTGCCATTTTGATGCTCAGTAAATTGGGTTAATTAAAGGCTTAATTTGACTCAAGACAGCAACAGAAACGGACAGTGAAATGGTGAGCATGTAAATGTGAATTTAACTACCACTCAATTTCAAGTGAAATAGACATACATGGAGGTAATGTTTTGATAGAGAGAAAGGTGTTTCATATCCTGTTGTCAGAGGTATTGTAGATGGCGTAGGTGTTTCCAATCCAGAAGGCAGAATCTCACATACATGGGTTATTACTCTTCATTATGTTTTAATATTCCTAAAGTGTTTTCTACTCCTCCACAGAATTACTTCTGTAAAAAAAATCTTTCTCTTTAATCTCAAATGCAATGCAGGTTGGTTCAATAAAGACCACATATTATACTGTTATCAGCTTTTACTCTTCAAATTAATCACATTGCATTTTCCGCTCTCTGTTTTATTCACGTTCTGTCAGAGATTAATAATTTACGTGCCGATTGATATTAACTAGCCCTGCTAGCCTTTCTTTTGGCTTGACCTTTATGCCTTTAATTGTCCCAATGAGACAAATGCCAGTTCACACTTAGGTAATTGAATTATTTCACTATGTTCTCCTTGACATCTGTTGTAATTCATTCTCTCTTCTTTTGCGTACATCCCCCAGCCTTTAAATTAGATTTACATCTGGGCTTTGCGCTTTAGGCAGACAGAGAGAAATGGACATTGATCCACTTTGTTTTGCCCCAATTCGCTTTTCCACCAAGCTACTCTAATGGATAGAATATAGTCTCCATTTCTGCCAAAGAAACTATATTTATTGAAGCCTTGACATAAAAAAACAGTGATGATGCATGATTTGAGGTGATACCTTGGTAAAATTATACTATCATCCCCGAGCGAAAGCATTTAATTAGCAGCTGAAGGCTCTTGGCTGCAGGCTAACAAATGTTCACGACAATCCCTCTCAGACGAACCAGAATACGAGTGCCATTAATGCAGCTCGTCATGTATGAACTGCTCTCAAGGTCACAGTCCAAAATTGCATTATATTCTCTATGTAGTGCACTACTTACGTTTGCCCCTCTGGCATTTCACTCTATAGGAAATAGAAAGCCTTTAAAGACAGGGTAAGAGTGCATAATGTGAAAGGGCCTCCATGGTCTATAGAGCAGCGAGAATCAACCTGTCCCTTGGAGACAGTAAACCAACCCAGTGAGAATAGCGAGTGCTTGATGATTAAGAGACGGCTTTTATCCAGCTTTAGCAGCCAACACTTTGGAAAAATGGCTGGCTTCACATTAAGACACTTACTGTTGACCTTCAACAAAGACAACAATATGACCTGTGAGCTGTGATTCAAAATCGCATGAAGATAAAGGTTCAGAATTGACCTTGAGCTCCTGCCATGGCAGGTACAGTATGAGAACAGTATATGTTTAAGTATATGTAAATGTAAGCAATAAGGCACAAGGAGGGTTGGTATGGCAAATACAGTATATCACGGCTAGCAGCTGTTCGTGAGCACAGCAATTTGTGGCTTGCCTAGACACAGAATTTTCCTGTGATATATTAGCTATACACAATCTCACAAAAGTGAGTACACCCCTCAGATTTTTGAAAATATTTGATTATAACTTTTCATGTGTCAACACTGAAGAAATGGCACTTTGCTACAATGTAATGTAGTAAGTGTACAGCTTGTATAATGGTGTAAATTTGCTGTCCCCTCAAAATAACTCAACACACAGCCATTTAAGGTCTAAACTGCTGGCAACAAAAGTAAGTACACCCCTAAGTGAAAATGTCCAAATTGGGCCCAATTGGCCATTTTCCCTCCCCGGTGTCATGTGACTCATTAGTGTTACAAGGTTTCAGGTGTAAATGGGGAGCAGGTGTGTTAAATTTGGTGTTATCGCTCTCACACTCCCTCATACTGGTCACTGGAAGTTCAACATGGCACCTCATGGCAAAGAACTCTGAAGATCTAAATAATTTTTTTTGCTCTACATAAAGATGGCCTAGGCTATAAGACGATTGCCAAGACCCTGAAACTGAGCTGCAGCACAGTGGCCAAGACCATAGAAGACTGATCAGAGATGCAGCCAAGAGGCCCATGATCACCCTGGATGAACTGCAGAGATCTACAGCTGAAGTGGTCGAGTCTGTCCATAGGACAACAATCAGTCGTATACTGCACAAATCTGGCCTTTATGGGAGAATGGCAAGAAGAAAGCAATTTCTGAAAGATATCCATAAAAAAGGTTGTTTAAAGTTTGCCACAAGCCACCTGGGAGACACACCAAACATGTGGAAGAAGGTGCTCTGGTCAGATGAAACCAAAATCGAACTTTTTGTCAACAATGCAAAACGTTATGTTTGGCGTAAAAGCAACACAGCTCATTACCCTGAACACACCATCCCCACTGTCAAACATGTTGGTGGCAGCATCATGGTTTGGGCCTGCTTTGCTTCAGCAGGGACAGGGAACATGGCTAGAATTGATGGGAAGATGGATGGAGCCAAATACAGGACCATTCTGGAAGAATACTGCAAAAGACCTGAGACTGGGACAGAGATTTGTCTTCCAACAAGACAATGATCCAAAACATAAAGCAAAATCTACAGTGGAATGGTTCACAAATAAACATATCCAGGTGTTAGAATGGCCAAGTCAAAGTCCAGACCTGAATCCAATCGAGAATATGTGGAAAAAACTGAAAACTGCTGTTCACAAACGCTCTCCATCCAACCTCACTGAGCTCGAGCTGTTTTGCAAGGAGGAATGGGCAAACATTTCAGTCTCTCGATGTGCAAAACTGATAGAGACATACCCCAAGCGACTTACAGCTGTAATTGCAGAAAAAGGTGGCACTACACAGTATTAACTTAAGGGGAATAATTTTGCATGCCCAATTTTTCAGTTTTTTATTTGTTAAAAAAGTTTTAAATAGCCAATAAATTTTGTTCCACTTCATGATTGTGTCCCACTTGTTGTTGATTCTTCACCAAAAATTACAGTTTCAAATCTTTATGTTTGAAGCCTGAAATGTGGCAAAAGTTTGAAAAGTTCAAGGCGGGCGAATACTTTCGCAAGGCACTGTAGCTGCGAAGAGGTGGCCTACTCCATATTAATGCTTGTTATTGGAATGGCATTTTATGGTTGTGATGGTCAGTTTTCCACATATATTTCGATACATATAGTGTAGTTACATCAATGCTGTATGGTGTACAGTAGTCAAATAGCATTTGTTTTATTGAAAAATGAGTGACAATGAATAATGTCTACCTAGTTAATCATTTACCATTTTTTATTTGTGCATTGTAACATGGTTGACAATGAGCTTTTAGTTGGACATTACTCCCTGAGTCTTCAAGTGGTGTTGACAACATGGTGTTCATAAAAATGTACACATAATTAAATTTTAATCCAATTAAAATGTAACTAACCTTAATTGCACAAAAAGTGTGTTGAACTTCACCAACATTGATAAATTTGATTTTTTTTTCGATTTTAAGAGAACCAGGACTTGTCTCTCTTCTGATCACCATTTTACACCATGCTGTTCAGAAGACACAAACAATGTCACCATGCTGTTCAGAAGACACAAACAATGTCACCATGCTGTTGAGAAGACATAAATAATGTCACCATGCTGTTGAGAAGACACAAACAATGGCCCTCATTTATGAAACGTGCGTACGAACTAAAACAGGCGTACGACGGGCGTACGGCGATTCATACGCAAAGCAGCGGATTTATCAATTTGAACGTGATCGTAGGCTGCGATAAAATCTCACGTCTGGTCTGACTTCGTGTACGCAAATTCTATAGTGTGACTAGCGGTGTTCATGGTATAACCACCCGG
>JACXGM010039038.1:0-10680 GCA_016801145.1 Umbra pygmaea
AATAAAGTTTATATATAATTGTTTTGTAGACACAATTATTTTAACATCTCAGGTCCGTTTTCATATTTTGCACCTTACTAAAGAAATGAGCATATCTTTTGCACATCCGTTGTGTTAAAATTGTCAATTTGAATACATTTTTTTTAAAGAAAGTTATGGAAAGATTTGTTAGTCTGTTTATCCGATTCATCGATTAATCAAAGAAATAATCAACCGATTAATCGATTATCCAAATAATCGTTAGTTGCAGCCCTAGACAATGTAAATACAAACAGTATGAAAATGACTTTGTCTCGTCTTGAACCATGTCACAATATCTTTGTGCCTGTTCTGTGTCACTACAGAGTGTTTTCTCCCCTAAATGTTTTGTTTTGTTTTTGTTTCCCGCTCCTTTTGTCACATGATCCCGTCACATGTTTTGATTAACCAATCAGTTCTGTTGTTTAGTCCACACCTGCACCTCCTTCCCTCGTTAGTATGGTATTTAGTTCTGAGTGTTTGTAAGTCCCGTGTGGTTCTTTGTTCCTGTCCAGGTATGTGGTTGTTCTTTGTAGTTCATATGTTAGTGTAAAGTGGTTATTGTGTTGTAAGTCATGTTTGTATATGTTATAGGGTCTGGTCTTGTGTTTCTGTAGTGTTCTTGTTTAGTGTACTCATGAATTCTTGTCTCTTTGTTCCTGTCCAGTTCTTTCTTGTGTTTCCAATAAAGAAAGATTTGTTTTGTGAAGACGCGCCTGCCTCCTCATCCTTTGGAACCATGACAAACCAACTGGAAAAAGTTGCTAAAATTTATCAGAATGTAAACGCGGCCTTTGTGAAGCAAGGTAAAACCGATGGATCTTGCTGTAAATTTTGTATTTTTATCGCCTACATTTTGGTTTTAAGTCAGATGGCAACGGAAAACCGAAAAAAGCCTGTATGCAGAATGTGAAAGAAAAATTTATGTTACAAATGCCAACACTACCAATCTCTGTAACCACCTGAAGATTAACCACCCACATGGCCTACACGCACATTGAATTAAAACACTGCTACAGCTGTTGCTCAACCATCCACCTCTGACCAGAGGCAGACAAATACAGCCCATGCATTTTTCAAAGCAACAAAATATTAAAAAGACAACGACAAATGGAGAGTACTAACACACAGTACATCTCACTGTTTGGTATTAGGAATGGTGACCTTCCGAACAGTGGAAAAACATTAAATAAATGTTGCTTACACTTGACAAACCATCTGATTTGCCTGGGAGAAAGTACTTCTCTCAAACAGCTGTGCCGGCCTTGTATAGTGCAGTAAAAAACAAAGTGCAAAGAGAACTCTAGAATATCGGTAATTATGCACTGACAACAGAAAAGCCCCATCTGGCTCAGATTACCTAACGGGCCTCAAAATCCTAGGTGCATAACACTCATCTAAGTTATCATTCTAAACTGTTTAAACTGTACTCAACATGCTCATATAGAATTTCTTTCCTCAACAGTAGGAAAAATGGGACTGGCAACATTTAACTGCCATTGGTGGATGTTACTTTTTCCCCTGGCTGGGACTCTCACCTCTGTCCAGTTCTGGAGCCGCTTATTGAGCTCAAAAATTCTGTAGTCTGTCTGGTTGCCGTATGGTGTAGGTCTCCTGCAGCAAGATAGAAATGGGGTTCAGCACAAAAAACACAACACTTTTTTTGGCAACATTTTCACTCAAACACTACTTCAAGACCTGAGGGGTGATGCTGCTGTGTTCAGTACTGTACTTACCCCATGCCGGGCTCTAGGTAGGATGGAGGAAACATTGGTGTTGGCCTGCAGAGAGAAAGTTAGGAGGCTAAATGAACAACACAGGATTACATATGATAATTAAGAAAATTACAGCAGCCCGTGTGTCTGTGTGTATAAACCATATTTACTATTCCTGCATTGTATCTTGCCTAGCTTATGATGAATTCACTAATTTTATCCTCTCTGCTAACTGTATATGATAAAATGCTTGTTATATAAATATGCTGCAACAAAATGCCTCATCAGTGCTCTCGTCAATGGCAACTGATAATGTGAAAATGTATTACCTAACTAGTTACTAACCTTTAACAACAGCAGCTGGTTAACTAGCTAGAACATATTCAACATTATGTGGATGATTTTCGCTTTCATTTAATGAGCTTTGACTGGTTAGCCGAGGTAAGTTGTTAGCTAGCATGTTACCTCTCATGACCCAAAATTGAATTTTTGTTTGACAAAACACTCGCTAACAAAGACCTTTTTGGGTCTTTGAGTTTCAAAACAAGTCCACAAACACAATTTGACACTAAATTAGCTTTTCATTTGATGCGTCAAAAACACAAATAGATTATAGCATGTTGCTCCTTTATAGTTTTCAATGCTGGCTTTATTTGGTATCAGCCTAAAAACAATGAGTAGAAACTGTATTAATTTTCAATATACTGATTGATTCTAATCCATGCGACTACAGACACTTTTCTACTGAAATCAAAATTCAGTTAATGACAGCTAACTAAACATATGAACAGCTAAACAAATGAGCTGGTAAACTTATATTTTGGCAGGGTTAGGTATTTCATGCACATGTTTGCAATCAATCTCCAAGCATTAAACTTTCATGTTGAAAGAGTAAATAGAAAATTGTATACATTTTATGTAAATGTTATTTTCATATAATTTACATTGAAATGTGGTCTCCAGAATTTTGAGGATGTAAACAGACCCTAAAATGTAAAATGTTGTGTCCTACCCAACGTCTCTGTCCAGCATGGTGCCGGGGTGGAAAGGGGGGTAGGCACTGCCGTTAGGGCCGGGCTCCTTGGGGGAGTACAGCTTGAACGATTTAGATGAACAGCCTAGAGAGAGAGAGGAAGAGTTAGGTTTAGCATCCCAGACAATAGGGTAACAGCTCGTCACCTGTATAAACATATTTACCAATTAATCTAGCAATAGGTCTAAAACCTCATGAAGCAAGACAACATTTTGAAGCATGTGAATAGAAAAAAAATTAAAAAAACAATTGGTTGAAATCTAGGAAGAAATGTTGAGAGGAGCTGGGCTCTGGAGGTTGGGGATTACTACAGTACATGGCCTTTAAAATGCAGATTGTTCATCAAGATATTCAGATTTGATTAGAGGATCACAAAGGCACCCATTTGGAGTAAATGTGAATGTCAGTTGACTTTCATGACCAAGCATTCAAAAATAACCACAGTAGTTATTATGGTGTAAACAGTCTGATTCTAACCAATTAATTGCCTCCCTCACCTCAACAACTTACAATTAAAACAGCTACAATAAAGAAATAGACACTCTTATTTTTGAACAGTCAATTTGATAAACATCTTTCATTTGAAATGAAAATAACATTCCTTAAAGCATATTTCTGAGTACAGTCAACAAAACAGGCAATTTCAGTGTTGCTTTCCATCATAGGGTTTAGCTGGCTACAGTAAGCTATAGTGATGTACAACAATATCACCATATATCAACAAGCCTGCGTCCCTCTTTGTTCTTAACTCCTAAAATCCTAGTCACAGTCCTGTTGTGTCCTGGCCCATCCCCCACCCTTCCTCTAGCTTGCTGCCGCGTTAACCCTCTAATGCCCAGATAATCCTTCCATGCTAACAAAATAAAAAAATACTTGGGCCTTCATTAAAACCCTGCTGTAACTTAAGGCCTACACTGTCCAGAGCTGACTGTTTTTCTTCCACTCTACTACCCAATTCAGGCAGGGCAGGGTCCAAATTTAAACCTCCTAACGATATTCACCCATATTTCACCAATCAGATAAGATGCAATGGATAGAAATAGAACAAATTGTACAGCTGTCCCCCACATTCAAGTCAGTGAAACTGACTTACCCACTACATGTGTATGCAGTGCAACTTATACAAAAGGAAAAATTCTGTTAATTATAAAAAAATTGAAAACAATGACCACAAATCACTCTAAATCTTCCCAATACATACTTTTGAGGTACACTAGAAATACTAGTTCAATCTGTGCACTTCTCTACACAAACCTTTCCATTAAATCCCTCAAATGAATATCCTTCTGGTCTCACTGCACCCAAGAGGCTAGCTCACTCCTGTCTGCTGGCCCCAGCTCTGCTCTACAGTGTTCACATTCATTATATAGGCACAACCTTTAACCTAGCAGCATTCCCAATCTCCCAGTACACCAGAAAGGAGAAATCCCTTTTATTTGAGTCTTTCTCTAGGCTAATCTGGTACATCAATACCGCAAAACCTGATCCATCATTCTGCGGTCAATAAAACGTTTGTCCTTTCCGAAACAACTGGATTCAAACCTCTGCAAATACCAATGCAGTAAACAATTAAATAATACGTCTGTGATAGTAACTCATCCTAACACTGGAGTAAATGTTTGTTCTCGAAAAGGAGAAGGGAGGGGTCCATGTCTATATGACAGATACTGACGGAAGATATTGTAACTCAGAAGAACAAGAGGAGCAGTATAAAATAACACTGGCCAAATACAGAGGCCTGACAAACACCTCTTTACCTAGGTGTGCATAGATAGACTGTGAGTTCAAACAGGCGTGCACTAATATATCTATACTGGAGAAGGGTGACGTTGCCTAATACAAATACGGATGTATGGCAGTTATGATTTAAAAAAGATTTACCACAATGGAGTTTAAGAAGGATATGCCATTCATATCAGGGACTGTGAAAATGAGCCTGATAAATTGTAAATGGTTTTACTATGGAAGACACAACATAGCTACATAGCCAATATACAGTACGGTAATAGGACAAGGAGAATGGAATACTCGCATAAATTGTCTGCAAATACGACACAAAAACTGACGTTAAACGAACAGCTACTGATAAACACAGAAGCGTCCATTAAGTCGCAAAGATAGCAAACTAGCTAGCTACAGACACAGTAATAACTATTGTAGTTACTACTATAGCCTACATGTTGAATTAACCATTCGTTGTCATGTACTGTAGCTAATATCGGATATCAGCTGAACCTGGATTTGATTTATGTTAAATTACAGCATAATAGTTTATAGCCGATGCCAGTACAGTAGTAGTGAATTGAGTTTCGCTACTGCTAACCGGTTAATAGTGTATCTGTACTCAACAACGGTAAGTGCTAACGCGGTTAGATGAACAAGCCAGGCTCCACATTCACATGATACATAATGTTAGGTAACTGCATGCGGTTAAATTGATAACTAGGTAACAGTTACTCATAGCAACACTTTCAGCCCTTTATACCTGCACAGAACGGGGTCACCGGAACGCGGTGTTTCCAACACCACAGCTCGGTGTTCAGGCTAGCTCGATGCTAGCTGTCCCAATTTGAATACCTTCAGCACAACGGTTATTCCTGTTTCCTCTCTAAAACATAACGAGTAGCATACTAAAAGTAGAATAGAGAATTTCCCGAGTATAAATTTGTCTCTTAAAAAGTAAAAACCAAAAAATTAGAAACCCAAATGTGGTGAAAAGTCTATGTTGAACGCTAGCGATGGGGCCAAACCCTTTGTTCCTAGGGAGATGCTAACAATGGCCCCCGTCTGCACTTGCTTCCCCCCTCGCTTTGCTCTGCTTTGCTTTCCTCTGCTTGCATTCCCTCTGCAGAAAAGGCTGCCCCTCCAATATTCCCCCGTAATCCGCCCTTCCCCCCTCCCCATCCCCCTCCAATTCACCAACAATCTATGTAATAGCCAAGTCTAGGGAAAAGCTTTGGCCGTTTATTGTGAATGGTTGGTTTATGAAATAAATCATGTAGTTCATTTCTAGCAAGTCTGTTTCAATTGAAATCGATATAATTCACATAGTGAATGCACTATGTAATAGTGTAATACTTTATATAAAAACAAATTATCAAAAGGCTTCAGTGTATGAAGAGAAATCTACCGTAAGTGTATAAATTGTCCCCATCGGTGATACCTTGATGAGTGGATTAACAAAGATTGTTATTATGTTGTCAGAGGCCCAAGTTAATGGATCAGGGCTAGGGAGTCCAAATCTCCCAAGTCCATGTTTTCTTGCTGGACAAGCTTGGGACAGGCAGTTTGGGGCAGTAGTTTCTGGGGTCAAAGGTCCATTTGATCCAAGATCTCTACACAAAGCAATGCAAGGCCCTAAAAAAAGTCAAACTATTGTCTTTTATTTAGAACGCAAGGCATGATGTTGGGTAACAGTGTCTGAAATCGGGAACCATCAGAAATTCTGACAGCTTTCTAAGACTGTGAAAGATGACTGTCGCTTTCTGTTTTATCCCTCCAGTATGGTATGCACATACACACGAACTTGTGTATAGACAGCACATACATACATACATACACCAGTCACATATGCTGCTACTCTCACTGCTTATTACCCCTGAATTTGCTGCTACCCCTAACTGTTGGTGCAAACAATACATGGCTCTGCACACTATTATTCCCTGTAAAGTTTATATAATTAATTTATTTCTCCATTATAATTGCTACTGAAAAAACAGTGTGTATTTACATGTAGGAATTTATTATGTTGATACCTTACTTAGTGTCTTGCATAAGTATTCACCCCCCATTGTATGTTTCCACATTGTGTAGTGTGGCAACCTGGAATGAAATTGGATTATATTGGGATTTTTATTATTTGTTTTACACAACATACCGATTAATTTGAAGGTGCGAAATATTGTTTATTGAGACACAAAATGTCAAATAAATACACAAAATAATAGAAAAAAATGTTTTTATGCATTGTACTACTTGAAAATATAGTTTAAGTGTTAAAATACATTTTAAATTAATAAATAAATAAACAGACATTTGTTAGTTACATAGGTATTCACCCCTTGAGACAATTCCTGGTAGAACCACTTTTGGAGTCTTGGGGTAAATCTCTACCAGCTTTGCACATTTGGATCCAGCCATTTTAGACCATTCTTCCTGGCAAAATTGCTCAAGCCCTGTCAGGTTGTTAGACGACCATTGGTGAACAGCAATTTAAGTCCTTCCAGAGATTCTCGATCAGATTGAGGTCTGGGCCATTCTAAGATATTCAGGTTCTTGGTTTTATAACAAAATATTGTAGTTTTGGCTGTGTGTTTAGGGTCATTATCCTGCTGGTAGGTGAACCTCATCCCCAGTCTCAGGTGTCTTGCAGACTGAAATAAGTTTTCCTCTAGAATTGCTCTGTATTTTGCTCCATCCAACTTGCCCTCAATCTGACCAGTTTCCTTGTCCCTGCCAATGAAAATAATCCCCACAACATGCTGCCACCATGCTTCACCTTGGGGATGGTATTCCCCGGGGGATGAGAAGTGTTGGTTTTACGCATTTTGCTCTAAGCCCAATAAGGTAAATTTTGGTCTCATCAGACCAGAGAATAGTTTTCCATAAATTTGCTGTGTCTCCCACATGGCTTTTGGCAAATGGGTTTGACATGGGTTTAATTCAGCAATGGCTTTCTCCTTGCCACATCCATGAAGCCCAGCTTTCTGGATTGTCTTGGTTACAGTTGTCCCATGAATGGTTTCTCCCATCCCAGCTCCTTCAGAGTTACCATTGGCCTCTTGGTTACTTCTCTAGACTAATGTCCTCCTTACCAGGTCACTGAGTTTCAGAGGATTGCCTTCTTTAGGCATCATTGTGGTTGGGCCATATCCTTTACATCTGTGGGATGTTCAAATTTTTGGACATCTTTTTACAACCCAACCCTGATTTGTGTTTATACAGAACCTTTTCCTGGACTTTTTTTGACAGCACCCTTGCTCTTCATGATGCTGTTTGTTTACAGATACTCTCGTACAAACTCTGAGACCTTCCAGAAATAGGTGAATTTCTTTTGAGATCATGTGACTTTTTAATTGCCCACAGGTGGACTCCATTCACCTGATGATGTGAGTTCTAAGGGCACCAGATCTTATTTAGGGGTTTTATAGCAAGGGGGGTGAATATTTATTTAACAAAGATAAATGTCTGATTTTTTATTTAAAGATACAATATTTCGTTTTTGGCCGCTAGGGTTCTCTCAATCAAAACAGTAACACTATTATGCCAGCAACAAAAACTCGGATTTTAGTTCTCAAAACAATAGCGCTCTTTTTAATTCATTGCAATAGTCATTGTTAATTCATTATAAAGCTAGTGAATTGTAACCAAATGCAATTGCAAAATTCGTTTTCCTGTTGCTGGTAAAACATACTGCAGTGTTGCCAGACAAACGGTTCTTGCCTGTAGCTAGTGGCGCCGCTGTGTGTTTTTTTCAGATGTGTTTCAAAGCTTTTATTTTTTGGGCTTTTATTAGTATATGAAGTCAGTTTCAACGAATTTGACAAAAAGTGTTTTAGAAGTGAATTGCATACACTAGCTTTAAGGCTTCTGTGTTGAATGAGCAGTGTGAAAATAATCGTCGGCTGTGCGACATGTGGTTTGATGTGCGCACCCCTCATCATCCCACAGATTTGTCCAAGAAGTTACAGAGCTGCCGATACGGCTGGGTTAGTGGGAACTGGGAAGGGAAGAAAATGGGGAAAAATAAACAAATAAAATGTTCTACAACTTTTGGAAGCTGGTCATTTAAAGAGAAAGTAGTTCTGTTTTCACATGTGACAAACTTCCTTTTGATTTAAATTTGGATGGAATTGTATGTGACAACATTAACTGATGTAATACATTTAATTAGAATCTTGGCTTGTTAACTACATTATTGTCCATGTCTACCAACCAAAGACACTTGCTGACTAAGCTAAACCCATTTTTATCCTAGCCTGCTATTATAAAATTAAATGCCAATAAGGATTTTACTTTTATAACTGAAATAATAACATTCATAGGAATATATACTTCTCAAACAATTAAGGGAACACTAATATAACACATCCTAGATCTGAATGAATGAACTAATCGTATGACATACTTTCGTCTTTACATAGTTGAATGCGCTGACAACAAAATCACACAAAAATGATCAATGGAAATCAAATTTATCAATCCATGGAGGTCTGGGTATGGAGTCAAACTCAAAATCAAAGTGGAAAACCACACTACAGGCTGATCCAACTTTGATGTAATGTCCTTAAAACAAGTCAAAATGAGGCTCAGTAGTGTGTGTGGCCTCCACGTGCCCGTATGACCTCTCTACAATGCCTAGGCATGCTCCTAATGACGTGGTGGATGGTCTCCTGAGGGATGTCCTCCCAGACCTGGACTAAAGCATCCGCCAACTCCTGGACAGTCTGTGGTGCAACGTGGCGTTGGTGGATGGAGCAAGACATGATGTCCCAGATGTGCTCAATCGGATTCAGGACTGGGGAAGGGCGGGCCAGTCCATACCATCAATGCCTTTCTCTTGCAGGAACTGCTGACACACTCCAGTCACATGAGGTCTAGCATTGTCTTGCATTAGGAGGAACCCAGGGCCAATCACACTAGCATATGGTCTCACAAGGGGTCTGAGGATCTTATCTCGGTACCTTATGGCAGTCAGCTTTCATCTGTGAAGAGCACAGGGCGCCAGTGGCAAATTTGCTAATCTTGGTGTTCTTTGGCAAATGCCAAACGTCCTGCATGGTTCGGGCTGTAAGCACAACCCCCACCTGTGGACGTCGGGCCCTCATACCACCCTCATGGAGTCTGTTTCTGACCATTTGAGTGGACACATGCACATTTGTGGCCTGCTGGAGATAATTTTGCAGGGGTCTGGTAGTGCTCCTCCTGCTCCTCCTTGCACAAAGGCAGAGGTAGCCGTCCTGCTGCTGGGTTGTTGCCCTCCTACGGCCTCCTGCACGCCTCCTGATGTACTCGCCTGTCTCCTGGTAGCGACTCCATGCTCTGGACATTACGCTGACAGACACTGCAAACCTTCTTGCCACAGCTCGCATTGATGTGACGTCCTGGATGAGCTGCACTATCTGAGCCACTTGTGTGGGTTGTAGACTCCGTCTCATGCTACCACTAGAGTGAAAGCACCGCCAGCATTCAAAAGTGACAAAAACATCAGCCAGGAAGCATAGTAACTGAGAAGTGGTCTGTGGTCACCACCTGCAGAACCACTCCTTTATTGGGGGTGTCATGCTAATTGCCTATAATTTCCACCTGTTGTCTGTTCCATTTGCACAACAGCCTGTGAAATTGATTGTCAGTCAGTGTTGCTTCCTGAGTGGACAGTGTGATTTCACAGAAGTGTGGTTGACTTAGAGGTACATTGTGTTGTTTAAGTGTTCCCTTTATTTTTTTGAGCAGTATATTTAGATGTTTATGTTTTAGTGGAGATTTATGTTGTATTTGTGAGGATTGTGAAGAGTGGCGCCCTCCCCTGTTCAACTGGTGCTTATTCAGGTCTTATTCAGAGTGTTTGAGTTACCAGTTGATTCTAATTAGTGATTGCTTCCAGCCAGTCTCCTTCTCTATTTTATGCCCAGTTGAACAGGGGATGGTGCGAGTCATTGATTGCTGTCAAGTTGGGTAGTGACAAGGGAGCTCCACATGCATTCTGTAAGTTGTGTTGTTTAAAGGTGCTATATGTAATACATGTACTGTAATAAATCCAAAAATGACGCCAATGCCTCATCAGATATTAAGGAAACATGTTAAGCTGAAATACTATATTTTCTGAAAACAATGCTAATGTCAGAATTTTTTCTTTTGGAAAGGTACGTTCCGGGACGGAATTTATGTTTATGTTTTTGCCTGTCTGTTGTTATC
>JACXGM010039039.1:0-10680 GCA_016801145.1 Umbra pygmaea
TTGCAGCCCATTAAAAAAAGGACTTAGGGCCCATTTAGGACCCACCTTATACCCCTTATGAGTTAGCCCATCTTTGGCCCAACTGGTTAACCCAACTTGGTGCCAGCTAAGATAACCAGTTATAGCCCTTGCCCAGATGAAACCCATGAAGCCCATATAAAAACCCAGGTGGGGCCCAAATGGACATGTTGGCTGGGTTTAACACTAGGGTGAGGAAACCTGAAGAGAGCATTGTTGACTATGTGGCGGAGTTACGGAGGCTCGCACAAGACTGTAATTATAGTGATATTCTTACAGTAATGCTCCGGGATAGGTTAGTGTGTGGAATAAATGCCTTCAAAGGGAGGACATATTGAAACTATTGAAGTTCGCAAAATGGGCTGCACCAATTGTCCCTGTGCTAAAACCAGATCACACCATAAGGGTGTGTGGGGATTATAAAGTAATGGTAAACAGAGCATCTTCGCAGGAACAGATTCATATTCCTAAAATGGAGGATGTGTGGGAATCTTTATGTGTGGGGAAGAAATACAGTAAGCTGGGCATGAGTCATGCCTATCAGCAGATAGTGTTGGATGAGGAGTCCCAGGAATATGTGGCAATAAATACTCACAAGGGCTTGTCTACATACACTAGATTACCTTTTGGGGTCAGTTCAAGTCCAGCCATTTTTCAACGGACAATCAAGGGGGTCTTGCAATGCGTTCATGGGGTGGCAGTTTACTTGGATGACATCATACTAACAGGGGAGAATGATCAGGCACACCTTGGTACAATAAAAACCGTTCTGCAGCGATTGGAGGACGCAGGGTTGTGGTTAAAAAGGGAAAAATGTTGCTTTATGGAGGAGGTGACATTCCTTGGACACAGGGTGGATAGCACAAGGCTCCACCCAGTTGCAGCTAAAGTTAAAGCAGTGCAAGAGGCACCAGCACCTACATCGGTGACAGAGCTCAAAGCATACTTGGGACTATTGAATTTTTACAGTCGATTTTTACCCAACCTGTCCACGCTCTTGGCTCCATTACACAAGCTGCTCCATTTCACAAGCTGCTCCATTACACAAGCTGCTCCATTACACAAGCTGCTCCATTACACAAGCTGATCCATTACACAAGCTGCTCCATTTCACAAGCTGCTCCATTTCACAAGCTGCTCAAGAAAGGAGTGGGAAGACACTTTCACAAAGTCAAAGGAGCTATCACAGTCTAGCGAGCTGCTGGTGCACTATGATGAAAATAAGGATCTGTTGCTCTCCTGCGATGCATCACCTTATGAAGCGGGGGCAGTGCTGTCCCACCGCATGCTAGATAAGAGGGGAAAGGCCAATTGGTTTTGTATCACGTACATTCTCACCAGCAGAGAGAAACTGGACAGAGGGCCGCAGTCAGCCGCGGGAGGATCGAGTCCTAATGATGATGATGATGATGATGATGATGATGATGATGATGATGGACCAGGACACATACCTGCTGATGACCTCATCACAGATCCAGATCTGGACAACTAAAGACATTGTATTGTCAAGGGTCCATGAGTATGTGTTGAGGGGATGGGTGGAGCATAATGGGCCGGAGTTTGTCCTGTAGATACAGAGACAGGAGTTGAGTGTGCAGGATGGGTGTGTACTGTGGGGAGCGCAGGTCATCCTTCCGGAAAGAGGAAGAGCCACAATGAGGAAAAAACTGCAACAGGGTCATCCTGGGCTGAGTAAGTTGAAAGGCCTAGCACGAGGGTATTTATGGTGGCCTAACATGGATGAGGATATTGAAAGTAAAGTGCGATCATGTACAATCTGTCAGCAACATAGGTGGACACCGGCCAGTTCACCGCTTCATCCTTGGGAGTGGCCCGATAAGCTTTGGAGAAGGCTGCATATCAACTATGTGGGACTATTCATGGGATTGATGTTTTTAGAAATTGTGGATGCACACTCTAAGTGGATTGATCTCTATCCAGTGAGTTTAGCCACATCAGCTGCCACTACTGATTGTTTACGGGCGAGTTTCAGTACACACAGCATTCCAGAGATGATCGTGTAAGACACTGCTCAGTGTTTTGTGAGTGAGAAAAGTAGGGAGTTCATGAGACGAAATGGAATCACACACTTCACCTCCGCACCCTACCATCCATCATCTAATGGGTTAGCTGAAAGGGCAATACAGACTTTCAAGGAGCTAATAAAAAAAGCTCCAGGGACACTGTAGAAACCAAATTGCACAGAGAGTTATTCAACTACAGAATCACCCCGCAGTCTACCACAGGCATGGAGGTTTTGCTGTCGCCGGCAGAATTGTTAATGGGGAGGAAGTTGCGGCGTGTGTTAGACTTGATACACCTGGATTTAAAGTTTAAGGTGAGGGAGAATCAGAAAGAGCAAAAAGATTGCCATGACAGGCACGCAAAATACTGTTGTTTTGCCTAAGGGGATGGTGTGTGTGTCAAGAACTTTGGGTATGGGCATACAGTGGGTATAGAAAAGAATCACCCCCCTGTAAAATAATCAGATTGTGTTGCTTTGAAGCCTGAAATGAAGACAGACACAGTTTTTGTTTCATTCAGCTGTATTTACTCAGTGCAACTTATAACACCCAAGTGAAAGATAACACCAACATGTCAGAAAAAATAAATAAATAAATAAATAAAAGAACCCAAAAGGATCACCCCCTTGTTTCAGTATTTTGTTAAACCACCTTCTGCTTTAATTACAGCCTTTAGTTTGTACTTCTAGACGTTGCAATATTTGACCACTCTTCTTTGCAGATCTGCTCAAGTTCAGTTAAATATGATGGTGACCGTTTGTGGACTGCTGTCTTCAAGTCATTCCACAGATTTTCAATGGGGTTTAAGTCTGGGCTCTGACTAGGCCATGCAAGGACATTCACCTTTTTCAACTTCAACCACTGTGTGGTCAGTGTTGCTGTGTGCTTTAGGTCATTGTTATGTTGGAAGGTAAATCTTCTTCCCATTGACAACTTTCTGACAGAGAGAAACAGATTTTCCTCATGAATTTGACAGTATTTTGCCCCATCAATTTTTTTCTTTTATCCTGACAAGTGCTCCAGTCCCTGCTGCAGAGAAACAGCTCACAAAATGATATTACCACCTCCATGCTTTACTGTAAGAATTATGTTATTTAGATGGTGAGCTGTATTGGACTTTCGCCAGACATATTGCTTGGCGTTGCGGCCATACAATTCAATTTTAGTCTCATCTGACCATAACACCTTTTTCTATGTGGCCTTGCTTGAGGAGTGGCTTTTGTCTGGCAACCCTCCCATACAAGCCACATGTGTGGAGAATTTGTGATACGGTTGTCACAGGCACACAATGACCACTCTTTGTCATGAGTTCCTGCAACTGATTCAGAGTTGCTGTAGGCCTCTTGGTAGCCTCTCTGGACAGTTTCCTCCTGGCTCTTTCATCCATTTTGGAGTGACGTCCTGACCCAGGGAGGGAATACTTGGGAAAGTATTCAGCCCCCTTGAACTTTGACCTTTTGCCACATTTCAGGCTTCAAACATAAAGATATGAAACTGTAATTTTTTGTGAAGAAACAACACAATCATGAAGTGGAAGGAAATTTATTGGATATTTCAAAAAAATTTAACAAATAAAAAAATGAAAAATTGGGCGTGCAAAATAATTAAGTTAATACTTTGTAGCGCCACCTTTTGCTGTGATTACAGCTGTAAGTTGCTTGGGATATGTCTCTATCAGTTTAGCACATCGAGAGACTGAAATGTTTGCCCATTCCTCCTTGCAAAATAGCTTGTGCTCAGTGAGGTTGGATGGAGAGCGTTTGTGAACAGCAGTTTTCAGTTCTTTCCACAGATTCTTGATTGGATTCAGGTCTGGACTTTGACTTGGCCATTCTAACACCTGGATATGTTTATTTGTGAACCATTCCATTGTAGATTTTGCTTTATGTTTTGGATCATTGTCTTGTTGGAAGACAAATCTCTGTCCCAGTCCCAGGTCTTTTGCAGACTCCATCAGGTTTTCTTCCAGAATGGTCCTGTATTTGGCTCCATCCATCTTCCCATCAATTTTAGCCATGTTCCCTGTCCCTACTGAAGAAAAGCAGGCCCAAACCATGATGCTGCCCCCACCATGTTTGACAGTGGGGATGGTGTCTTCAGGGTGATGAGCTGTTTTGCTTTTACGCCAAACATAACGTTTTGCATTGTTGCCAAAAAGTTTGATTTTGGTTTCATCTGACCAGAGCAACTTCTTCCACTTGTTTGGTGTCTCCCAGGTGGCTTCTGGCAAACTTTAAACAACACTAATTATGGATATCTTTCAGAAATGGCTTTCGTCTTGCCACTCTTCCATAAATCCAGATTTGTGCAGTATACGACTGATTGTTGTCCTATGGACAGACTCGCCCACCTCAGCTGTAGATCTCTGCCGTTCATCCAGAGTGATCATGGGCCTCTTGGCTGCATCTCTGATCAGTCTTCTCCTTGTATGAGCTGAAAGTTTAGAGGGACAGCCGGGTCTTGGTAGATTTGCAGTGGTCTGATACTCCTTCCATTTCAATATTATCGCTTGCACAGTGGTCCTTGGGATGTTTAAAGCTTGGGAAATATTTCTGTATCCAAATCTGGCTTTAAACTTCTCCACAACAGTATCTCGGACCTGCCTGGTGTGTTCCTTGTTCTTCATGATGCTCTCTGTGCTTTCAACGGACCTCTGAGACTATCACAGAGCAGGTGCATTTATACTGAGACTTGATTACACACAGGTGGATCATCATTAGTCATTTAGGTCAACATTGAATCATTCAGAGGTCCTCACTGAACTTCTGGAGAGAGTTTGCTGCACTGAAAGTAAAGGGGCTGAATAATTTTGCTCGCCCAATTTGTCAGTTTTTCATTTGTTAAAAAAGTTTGAAATATCCAATAAATTTTGTTCCACTTCATGATTGTGTCCCACTTGTTGTTGCTTCTTCACAAAAAAAATCAGTTTTATATCTTTATGTTTGAAGCCTGAAATGTGGCAAAAGGTTGAAATGTTCAAGGGGGCCGAATACTTTCGCAAGGCACTGAACCTTCCACTTCTTAATAATGGACTTCACTGTGCTTCTAGGCACTGATAAAGCCTTTGAATCTATTTTGTATCCATCTCCTGACTTGTGCCTGTCCACAATTTTATCCCGTAGATATTTTGACAATGTCTTGCCACCCATAGTTGATTGTTTTCTTTAGTTGCACAACCAAGGACTGAAATGCTTCAGAAAAAGCTTGTTTCATGCTGAGCTAATCAAAATGACCACAGCTGATCACAGTTGAACGTCAATTGGCTTTGTGTGCTATTGATTACCTACACCTGGTTGGGTTTACAAGTCCTTTTTGGGAGGGGGTGTGATTCTTTTTCCAACTCACTGATTGTGTTTTTTAATTTGATATTTCTTTTTTCTGACAAGTTAAAATTATATCTTTCACTTGGATTTTATGAGTTGTACATACAGCTGAATGAAACAAAAACTGTGTCCGTGCAGAGCAACAAAATGGGATTATTTTACAGGGGGGTGATTCTTTTCTATACCCACTGTAAATGGATACCAGGCTTGGTTCAAGAGATCCCAGGCCCGGTGTCCTACACAGTGTTGTAAGGGGATGGACGCGTCGTAAGGAGACATGTGGATCAGCTGTTCAGAAGACAGGTGAACATTGTAGGACTTTAACACCTATAAGTGGTCCTACAGAGTATACTGTGGGGGGGGGGGGGGTTACCAGTGTTGGTCTATCTAGTGGGATGTTGGAGTATGGTTATTATTATTATGATGATTAGTGATATTTTGATTATGTTATTTTTTATATTTTGTATCAGAAATTCTGTTGATTTGTGAGGGGAGGGATGTAATATAGTATGTTCCAATGTCTGCCAGGAGGTGGCAGTGGTACACTAATGGTAATGGGAGTCACAGGGAAGAAGAGTCAGTTTTGTCAGTCTGATTGAGAGCTCCCTGCATGGAGGCTGTTCGCCCAAGTTAAACTTTAAGTAATCTTTGATTAACAGGTATACTGCCTGTTCCCTGTGTATTAATGTTATATTGTGCAGACATAACAGTAATGCTCAGGTATTAGGTGCAGGCCAACCGCTTGGTTTTATTTGGAAGCTTAAAATCAGGCATCGATTGTTAAAGGAAAATGAGGTGTTGACTGAGGTTACTGATACAGTCATTGAAACAATTAACGAGAACCTGAAGTGCATTTAAAATAAATGAATTATTTTAACTCAACATTCCACGTTGTATTTTTTAAGTAGCTTTCTTACCCAAGATAGCAATTACTATATTAGAAGCACAGAATAAGATCCTGTCTCCTTCGTGGAGACACCCAATGGTGGCTGTTGTGGTCACTGATCTTCATTGAATGGCACCGTTTGACAGCGCAATATCGTGGAGAACCTGGCATGCCATAATTATGTTCCAGGCCTGCTCTTGGGTGTATAGCAGTTCCCTCAGAGCAACCTGCTCTTGAGCAAACCTATACATCTCTCCACTGTGGTTCGTGTTCGTGTTCGTGTGTGCGCACTGTTGAACCTGCACTCCTGCTTGTTTGGGGATTTGCAAGTGATGTTATAAGGTACTCAGTCAGGGCATAACTTTTGTCACCAAGAGGAATCACGTCCAACTGTTTCACCAAAGAACTATGTAGAACTATTTTAATAATTGTATGAGGGCGTAAATCACCGAGGAGATGACTCCAGCCATGCAGTGCACCCTCCTCTAGCCTTGTTCCAACGCTGCAGTTTTTTAAAATAAATCACGCGTCCCACCCGGCCACCGGGCTACCATATTCAGAACAAACATTCTGGCATCACATAAGATCTGAACATTGATTGAATTAAAGTTTTTGCAATTGATAAATGCGTAATCATTCATGGATCGTGGCTTACATCATACGCAGTACAATCAATCGCCTCGATCACATTTGGAAACCCAGCAATCTCATAAAATTGTCTTTTACTCATAGTTTGCTCAGCATCATCATATGGAAATTGAATATACCAGAAAGGGACTTCATAGTTGCCAAAACTGCTGGCATAATTTGACTATTGGCTGTAAAATATCAGACCTGACGCTGATCTCCCGCTGAAAGGTCCCGGTGGCCAAAAACCCCAATGTAGAGAGTGCGCATTAAGGTCCTCTAACAGAGCCAGATCTGCCATCGCTTTGACTTCAGGACTGCCAAAGCGCTGAATAAACATTTCACCAATCACATAGAAATCTATCCTAATATATATATATATATATATCTGTATATATAATTTGATTGAAATTCTTGTTTGACTAATTTCAGCCCTCATGTTCTAGGCCACCTTGAAGTGAAAGGGAAAAAATATACCACTATATAGCAATGTGCTGTATACAATTAATTTGTCATTCTGAAATGTAACTTGCAATATGGGGTGGTTGCGATGCACACACATTCATCAATGATCGCTGGTACAACAATTAACTGAACCAGGTGGATATACCATGAACACCACTAGTCACACTGGAGAAATTGCGTACACAAGGTCAGACCAGATGTGAGATTTTATCGCAGCCTATGCTCACGTTCAAATTGATAAATCCCTTGCTTTGATTAGGAATCGGCGTACGCCGGTCCTACGTCTGTTTTAGTTCATACACACGTTTCATAAATGAGGGGCAGTGTATTCTGGAATATTGTCTGTCATTCTTTGTGGGGTAATATTTTCTGTCAATCTTTGTTTTCAGGTCATTGGAGAGTTGTTTTGAGGCCCCCATGTTGCCACTCTTCAGAGAAGAGTCAAAGAGAACAACAACTTGAAATTGGACACCTTAAATACCTTTTCGCATGATTGAATGCACCTCTCTATGAAGTTCAAGGCTTAATGAGCTCACCAAACCAATTGTGTGTTCCAATTAATCAGTTCTAGGTAGTTACAAGTGACTGTAATTGCCACATAACTCACCGATCCTACATGCCAAACATTAGAAACTGAGCTGTTGTTCAGATCTAATCAAGGAACTATAATCCTCAATATGCATAGACCTTCATGCTTTGACTCTGAAAGGGTTCTCATTATACCGAACTCATGACATCACTTTAGTATTGCCAGCAGAATGACACTCGATAAGTCACAAACCAGACGAAAGTCCCAAAACGCAAACATAAACGGTGAAATTGTGAGCCAGAATTAGTGGTGTTGCAATGATTTACAGATATCCAATGCTAACAAGTTAGGAACCACGTTACAATAACGAACCAGTTGACCACAAAATACGATACCTCTGCAGCATTAGTGAATGATCGTTATCAAACTAGGAGACATTCCAGTACAGCTAACACAAGAGTTTGAAGCCGAACGTGGATATTACATCACCTGAGAATGACGAACCAACAGGGAAACTACCATACATTTTCCCCCACAACAAAACTGATCGAGCCTGACCCAACAGTTTCACAAATTGATTGAAGACGGAATTTCCACAGGTAAGCCTGTTACGTCTGAAATGCTGCGTAATAACCTACCTACTGCTGATAGGCCTGAGTCTATCAGCTGATAAGCAGATCTGAATCACGACTGAATAACTCGGGTTCCCTGTAAGAACTGACTTCATAACAATTCCAAGGTATGACAGCTGCCATACCTTGCCATACCCAATTGTCCCACCTATACTAGCCTGAAAACTTTGTTCCCATGTTTCTCCTTCTCCACATTTTTGTTACTACCCTTCATAATTTGGTTTTGGTTTCTCTTCCCATTTGGTAAATGAAAACCATCCTCAGGAACATTTCAAACCTTCCTAAGGTAAATTTTGTGGGAATCCATAGTATTTCTGCTAGATATCTTTCAGGCCACATTGGTTAGGCAGTCAGACTTGTAGTCAGATTGTTGCTGTTTTGATTGCTGACTGTGCCAAAATGTCGTTGTGATTACCTCGTGATTTTTATCTGGAAATATGGTGTGAATAATCTAGCAATTGTTGACAAATGACCTGCGAGTTTCTCCAGGTTCAGGTAGGGTTGGATCAGAGTGCTGTAAGGACGTCTGTTTCCCAGCTCTACCCAGTTACTGTGGCTGTAGAAATCCTGAAAACACAGTCACATTCAAATCAACAATTTCTGTGGAGTGAGTCTTTCTTAACTCAAGCATCATCTGAAGTGTGTGTGTGAGCCTGGTGTGGTTAACAGATATCTGGTATAAGGGTTTTAGGCTGAATCTTACAATAAAGCATAGTATGAGAATGGCAGTTAGTTTCATATTAAAGCATTAGGCATTGGGATCAGGGATAAGCATTAGGTTAAGATTCAGTTTAATCATGAAGGTCATGTTATTGAGGTTATTGTAAGTGTTCAATTAAAGTAAGTATGTAACATGTTGTTTCTAGTTCCCACAATAAAAAAACTATGTGTGAATGTGTTTGTGTGCATATGTTCTACTGTGAATGCACACGAGTGTATCACCTGTAGTGTGTGGGAGATGGATCCAAGCTCACGCCTTGCTGATAGGAAGCTCTCTTTTTTGACTCCGGCCTTGACTGCCGACATCCCCCTGGTGATGAGCTCCCGCCCCTGCATGAAGGTCTCCCCATCAAAGTGGTGCTCCTTGATCATAAATCCATCATGATTTGCCATTATTGTCATTTGCATCTTCATCATTAGTATCACTATGAAAAACTCCACATCTTTATATCCTCATCATTATTATTATGATCATTCTCGTTATGATTAAACTACCTGATCTTTATATCATCATTATCTCTATGATTATCAATATGATTAACCTCATACTCTACATCATCGTTATCATTACCACTATGATTAACCTCTTCTACATCATCATTATCATAATTACTATGATTAAACTCCTTCTCTACATAATCATTATCACTATAATTAGAGGTCGGCTAATTAATCGGAATGGCCGATTAATTATGTCCGATTATGAGTTTTCAAAATAATTATTAATCGGCATTTTTGCTCGCCGATTATGGCCGATACTTTTTTTGGTGAGAAACCACTCCCTCTAGTGTTACAATTCCATAGCAAATCACTTGAAAACTGCGTGCAGCCAGCCAGCGCATCTGTCGTGAGCTAGTCTGGAGGAAATTGTCATTGCAGAGAAGCCATGGTAAGTTTGTAGTTAGCATGAAAGGAGATCAATTAAAATCAGTCGTATATAATCATTTGTAGCTTCACATTGTTAATATTAGTCTAGAATAATGGGTAGAGGTTTACTACTTTCGTTCCGACAGAACTGTTCCCATTTTTTTATCAACCAAAACTTTTATCCGTTCTGTTATATTGCGGTGCATATGATGAATAAGGGGGATTTATAATTAATCATCAGATCAGCCAACAGTAGAACAAAATCGGGTACTGGCACCAAACGAGTGCTGAATATGTCCATTCGAATGCACAGTCATTGATTGTGCACATACTTGTCAAAATACGATGCCTATTCAAAACGATACAAAGAACTTTGCGTCGAAAGGAGCAAGTTGAGGTGGTTTGGGCATCTGGTAAGGATGCCCCCTGGGCGCCTCCCTAGGGAGGTGTTTCAGGCACGTCCAGCTGGGAGGAGGCCTCGGGGAAGACCCAGGACTAGGTGGCGAGATTATATCTCCAACCTGGCCTGGGAACGCCTCGGGATCCCCCAGTCGGAGCTGGTTAATGTTGCTCGGGAAAAGGACGTTTG
>JACXGM010039040.1:0-10680 GCA_016801145.1 Umbra pygmaea
TGCAGGTGTTTAGAGTTAATTAGTTGATTCAGATGATTAGGTTAATAGCTCGTTTAGAGACCCTTTTCATGATATGGTAATTCTTTGAGATAGGAATTTTGGGTTTTCATGAGCTGTATGCCAAAATCATCAGTATTAAAACAATAAATGACCTGAAATATTTCAGTTGGTGTGCAATGAATCTAAAATATATGAAAGTATAATTTTTATCATTACATTATGGAAAATAATGAACTTCATCACAATATGCTAATTTCTTGAGAAGGACATGTATAAACAAATGATAAAGAGTTCAATCTCAGTTCATGGTAATGCCAACCCTCACTGGGCTGGACGTTACAATATCCCCCCTCAAAAAGCAACCACTCCGGGTGGCCAGAACAAAAGGGAGGGTGGGGGTGGCTGAAAACACCTCAAAGCCTATAACGACTTTTTATGTATGTCACGACTGATATCATACCCCACAAAACAGTTTTACAGGTCACTTCTTTGGTTACAAACCTCACATCATTCATGCTATCTGGTGGAGTTTACAAGCCTGCGGGATTCAACAAAGAAGAACATTCGAAGGATGCTTGAAAATGAGCTGGGAAATTCTGTCGATATATTTCCAGATGACAAAGCTAAATAAGTGATGGTTCCTCAAATTGTTTCTAGAATGGATGTTGTCTTGGAAAATCAAAGTCTGCTGAGGGAACTCAACGTTTGGAGGGCCAAGTCAACCAATGTCAACAAGATAATAGATCAGACATCATCACATCAGATCAATCTTTAAACAGGAGATGACTGTGACCCCCTGGCCATTCCATCCATCTGATGTGAAAGATAGTGGTTATATCACCTTTCCAGATCAACTAGAATGGCTGCTCGTTGGACTGCGCACTGGAAATCCTGACACCAAAACTCAAACACAGAAGATCACTGCTTTGGTTCAATCATTTAGTTAGGACATAATATATGCTGTCACAGGTGGTCAACATAAAACACAAAAGCACATTCTACTCACGTATGCTGTTAAAACACTGACGGGTAATACTGAGCTCATACAAACACTGAATAAGCTAGGGCATGGGGTGTCTTTCTCCCAGCTTGAAGAGAACATCACTGCTCTGTGTCTCCAAAAACCAGCAACAGCCTCAAACCAAAGAGTTGTACTTCCAGCCTCCATCAAGCCTCATGTAGTCACCAATCTTGCATGGGATAATATTGATAGACTTGAGGAAACTCTCACTGGAAAGGGTACATCACACAGAGTTAATGGCATAGTGGTACAGGCCCATGTCTATGGACCACATCTGTCAAGAACTGATCTTCCACACATTGAGAAATTAAAGCAGAGATCAGTCACCATTGAAGACCAAGGCCTGGAAGTATATGTAGCAGGTGAGCAGGTTTGAAAATTAGCATTACACTATAATAATTTATCTACTTTCTATGTATCCAATTTAATTGTGATGTACATTCCACATAAAGCATTCATTCAATATTCATCCAGGTACACGTCTGGGCCCACAACCTCTTCCAACCAGGGAACACTGTACATACAGTTCAGCTACAATCCAAGTTAAACAGAATACGGCAAGCCCTCATCGAATATACCTGCCTAGCTATGTGCTTTCTATCAGTGGCACAGACCTGCTAACATTTAGGTACAGGGTGAATGCCTAAACATCCAATTCTAATATTTGGGCCAGGATTGGGACCCCTCACCAGAACTGAGCAACAAACTGGAGGCATTTACATGTGTCCTCTTTGCCCCAAAAGCATTAACCACCATGATCAACAAGCTCAAGTACCACCTTTTCTGTGCAAAGAAAGGAGAAATCGAAAGTAATCAACTCCCACCATGCAAGGATAGCTTGAGGCAACACACACTTTGAGATAACTATCAGGCTGGTATTTGGAGATGTTTAGAAAAGGACCCAGTGCCAAGCCCTGTTGGCAGAGGATGGAGGATGGAGACAGAGGAGGAAGGTGAACAGTTGGTGCAGCACTGGATGGAAGGCCAGCCAGTACCTGAAGCTTGTCCTGGATCTACTTCCCTGCAACTGCACAAAAAACGTTCACTCCCACAATGTGTGTGTCTTGGTGTGAATGGAATGGTGCACAACGCACAAAACCCAGTGTGCAATTCAAAAAAACACTGGGTTTTGTGCGTTGCGCCCCATTCCATTCACTCCGGTCCCGAGCATAATACGAGCCCGTCCTCCCCAATTAAGATCCACTGACCGCGGCTGGTGTGAACTGACAGTGTGAACCAGGCAACCTGTGTATAAAGTTCAGATGATGACGAGGATGGCATGGGAAATGATGATGATTAAATAATAAAATAATTGATAACAATTTGATTAAATATATTCACTTTACAACCTGTTTCTTTATTGACTTTTACAACTAATGGGGCTCCATCCTATTCCATTCTATTGGCTCCATTCTATATTGAAGACATGTGCTGGCTGCATAAGTCTAATTTAAGGCTCACAAATAAATAGTATGGGTATATTGTACATTTTCTCAATCATTAGAGTGCCTTGAGTATTAAAGTTGTTGGGTTTTGTGTCCCTGATGTTCCTTCATGCCCCAGGGATAAAAGGAAGGATACAGTTTAGTTGGAAATTGTGAGAAAATGTGTGTTATTTCTCGTTTAAAGAAGTCATGTGACGGCTGTGTTTGTCGGACAGATGTAGTCCTGGGCTTAAATGAAAGCCTAGAATATCCCCTTTCCAAAGCTAACATGCACCACATTATAGAATATTTACAATTTCCCTACCATGAGCCTAAACCAGATATACACCAGATTTCATAAACAGAATTTATTTTAGGTGGTTTTGCTACCACCCCTGCACTGCTATCGTGATTTTTATAGTACTAGGTGTGTATACCTTGCCAAAAAACAATGATAGCATTTGTCCACCCGATGATACCGATCAACCCCCCTGGCTCATGGACTATTAATCTCTCCCAGATTGTGAACCAAGTTTGTAGCTAGCAGTGACCCTGCCTGTCATTTTTTACTGGTGTTTAAGGCAAAACATCAAGTTTAAAAAATATTGAACTTCTCCTTTAAGACCAGTGGACAACTGCATTAAAAAGAGCCAACAAGAAATAACAATATAATTTTACAGCACACAGGCACAGAGTGTGGTGAGATGATACACAGAAATGCACCTTTACAAAATGGTCTCGTTAAATATGAGTTGAATAGGGGAACTCTGATGGAGTTTCAGTGAATTGTCAAATTCCTCCAGGTCCTATCTGACATGTGGCTAAAGGGCATATAGCCCATTCTTTCTAAACATTCTTGCATGCAAGGATTGACCCTTGCTGATATGATTGTTTTTCTTTGTTTCACTCTCTGCTGCCTTTGTCCTTTCTCTCTCTCTCTCAGCAGGTGTGACTCAGCAGGTTATTTCCCCCGATACAGCCTCCCAGGATGATGTTTTAGCAACTCTGCCCATCAGACATTGAAATTAGAATATTACACTAAATTTACTAGTAAGTTATCAGGAGGCTGCAGTATGGAGTTATATTTCTATCTTATTTCAAGAGCGCATTAGTTCAATTTGAGAGCATTTCTCACAAACATTACGTTCAGATTTATAATAATTTCCCTCAAAACCTTGCTCTCACACTGAAATAGTCACTGATCGTGCTTGGATTTGCTCTGCTTGTGCTCAAAGTTCTTGCTTGTATAGATTTCCTGCTCTCAAATTCAGCCTTTCTCATTGCAATGTGGCTGCTTCTTCGAGCTTGCAAGTTTTTCACTGAATTAAATGATGCCTGCCCCATTATAATGTCCTAATAAAGATAGGAATATAACTCCATACTGCAGGAAGACAGCAGTTATCCCTGTGGTTATATAGCAGCTAACTAGTAACCAAACATTTGCCAGATTGAATACCAAGCTGGCAAGGAGAACACTATGGTGGAATGTGCCTGGGAATGCTTAAACTTTTTTTTGGAGGATGCTTACAAATTTAATGTTTTAAGTTGGATTATTTGAAGATGAATAAACAGTTACTTTAACTGCCATGTATCACTGACACAATTGATCCACTCCAAAACACTAGAGTGAGTATCAATAAACCCATCAACATGTGAGTTGAATGATGCAATTCAATTATACAAATGTAAATAACCAATGAAGCATGACAATGTAAAGTAAAAATCCCCCACTGTATGAACCTAACAGTGAAAAATGTCATTTGGAAGTCCCGACACCAACAAATACAGATGGTACATATTTAGGAATTCTCTAAATTTCTTTAAAATGTTTTAAAAATAGTACAAATACTGTGCAGTAGGGCTGTCCCTTTCCATGATGGGAAATTTACTTCTATGCCGACCAGATTCTGTGTCTGGTGGATGCCCTAATTTTACCAGCTACTGTACTTTGAAAACAATAAAATACAATGCTCCAGCATCTTCTGAATTGCTTCAATACACATGCATTATTAATACATGTTAATATTGGCAAATTACCAAGGTGACATGTTGTGGAGACACTTCTGTGAGACGATTGATTTTCATTTTAATTAATGTAGTACTGGTTATTCCACTGCTACTTTTAGTCAGATGCATTTGTTCGTCCAACAGTAGGCAGTTTCACACTTGAGGTTAAAAATGTTTCCACTCTAACACCTAACCTATACTGCAATATTATGATTTTTTGATTAGGGGAAGGATCAGCTTCAGTATTCGACATAGGTATTGTCTTCGTTCTAAAACATGCATCATTTCCAATCCCACACATTTTTTATATTATTGATTTCTATATTTTACCCCCATGCTAACCTTCACCTGACCAAATGTTGTGACCAAATACATTTTGCAATTTTAACATTTAGCTCTAGCTTGTACATTTTATATTTTCTCAATCATTATTTTCCATTCACCACATAATTCATATAATCCAATGTGTTATTTTTACAATATTTGCAAATCTTATGTGCCTTTTACAGATCTTGGTTTTATTTGATCAACTCTTTATTTAAATTCAATATTGTCCATCTATCTCTTAGCCACAGCCATATTGGGTTTCTATTTGCCATGTATATTTCTACTGTACTGTGATGCTTCACATAATTATGACACATTTCTATTGTCAATTACGCCAATTTTGAATTAAAGATAAATATTTTAGTCAATATTATTGTTATAGTAACTTCTTATAGTTTGCATTCTGTAGGAAAATACCACAATATTTGTAGAATCTGCATTTACCTTTAATATAAGAAATAAAATGACCTGTTATTAAAAAATAGAAAAAAAGACCTGTTCCTGACCAGTCCCCCTGCAACTATCGCCCTTCTCAGACTCAGCAATTACAATACTGTACCAGTGTTTTCCTGAGGTTGCCAAATTCCAAGAAGCCTCCAAATGGTTCTTGGTGTAACTATGTCAGGTGACATCAATGTACAAATGAAAAATGTTGTTAAATTTGCAAACCCATGGGGGTCCATGTTACGTAGTGGGTAGCTGCCTTGCAGGTCAGTCTAAGTCATGATAGTCAGTGGTTCCAGCCTGACTATGGCTTTTTCGATTTTGCCCGGAAACCCCCGCATGAGGCAGCGCAAATTGGCATAGCGCTGCCCAGGATTTGAGATAGATAATTCAAATGATCTATCCTACCATGTCGCTCTCCAGCAACTCCATCAGGCGCCTGTATATTCAATGGCAGAAGTATATTGTGTTGGATGAGCAGGGTGAAAAGAATCATCTGGCTCAGCAAAATGTGGTTGGATGTGCCCTTCCCCATTCTCTATGGGTCAAAGGAGCTGAAAAGCGGCCAACATGGCAGGGTTAGGGGGAATTGGACAAGACCAAATGATAGGGGAGACGAAAAAATATATACAGAAATAATGCTAACCTGCATAGAGCGTAACATAAATGACATAAGCGGCAGAGTAGTCAATTTCAGAACAGCGACCAATATATACTAGAGGATACACTGAGGATTGTATTGTAATTTGTATTATTTATTAAAGATATGCTAAGAGGTGTGCTCAAGTCTTTTTAGTAGTCCAGAACAATGTATAATAACCCCTGTGCTATATATCTTAAAGCAAATTGTAACCGTTTGATATTTTAATCAATACCAACAATACAAATTTTACAACATACAATTGTGCTTAATTAAAACAAATAACCTAATGACCAATGGTATATTGTGCATGCTGCTGAATATAGGCATAATAGCCTCTTCCCTATTCCTCTTGCTACCTGTCACAATCCATCATGTTTATATATGAGGCAGGCGCGTCTTCACCAACAGTGTACTCTTTATTTAATCAAGCATGAACTGAACAGAACAAACACAAGAACAAACATGAGGAACTAAACAAACCAATATATAAACCATGTAAAACATGACATCAAGAACAAGAATAACATTAGACCAACACTACACTAAACTAAAGAACTGATAGCTCACCAAAACGTGACGGGATCATGTGACACAAAGAACGGGAAAAACTTAACTAAAACAAAACACACTACCAGGGAGAAACCACTACCAGGTGAACACAGAACAAGCACACAGACACTATGGACATCATGACACAGACTATAAAGGGAGAACTGTAACACCATGCACAGCACTGAAACAAACACAAGGGGGAACGAAAGACTCAACAAACAGAAGAATAACTAAACACTGTATTTCCCCCAGCCTTCCCTGGGCTGGGTGTGACACTACCTCTGTATACAGACTCTGCACAGGAAAGCACATTTGCTGCTTTGTCATGTATTATAGCAGCACAATGTTTAGCATCAAAACATAGGATATATAATGTGCCATTACTATACCAATTTGGAAACCATTTTACTCACTCTTCGGCTTTCATAATATTAATCAGTGTATCCAATTAATCAGTGCAGATAGTTACAGGTATTAAAATCAACAAACAAAATGACATGGGTGCCCAAATTTATGCACCTGTCTAATTTAGTTTTGATGCATATTGCACATTTTCTGTTCATCCAATAAACCTCATTTCACTACTGAAATATTATTGGGTCCTTCAGTTATTTGATAGATCAAAATGAAATTGCTGTTATTCAATTAATTTCAATTATTTAGAAATGAAAATCATGGAAATTGTCAGGGTGGCCTAAACCTTTGCATTCGACTGTATTTGAGTGATGGACTTCAACCATTCAGCCTGGTTGACATGGCCTTGTGAAATGGATACATAATGAAGAGGTCTGTAATGGAGTATTCAAATGAGACAGGCAGGAATCCGACAGGTTTTCATTGTCCATGTGATAGCTCGACAAAAAAAATCTTAGTCAAGCACAGAGGTACAGACCAAACAACTGACTATTCGCTTGAATGGGGTCAGCCCTAAAGTGCAATGTAATTTTGCTCTGAGGCCGGCTGCTTTCCTGACTAGAGGAAATCACAAAACATTCTCTTGAATTCTTGGGGCTTGAATTCAAGGAAATTAGTTTAGACTGCCAGATTATGTTGGTCGTGTTGGCATCTATGCGAAAGAAATACATTTATTCACCATCTTTGTCAGTGGGTCTGGTAAGCGCTGACACCTGTAATATAATATTAATTTTATAGCATAATTATATTATACTAGAATATTCACTGTCTCAGCTCTCTGTAAAGTACACAAGGGGATGTGCGAATATAGTGATTGAGGGGGAGTGGAAGGGTGAGATTTAGGTGAGATCACTGAGACTGTGATTGAACTTAATCTGAACCTCCACTCTCCAATTCACACATATGTATCAACCCTAACACCAACCCGCCAGACTTGTCAAGCAGAGCCATTGTTGACTAGTACCAAAATAAATATTACCGACACCCCCTCCCTTTCTCCCTTTCCTCATTTAAAAAATATTCTTATTCCGTCTGTTGCTTTGTTTTCCCATGCTGTGAAAGCGAGCTAATGGGTTCCAGTAGAGAAGGCAATGAATGTACGTATGTTCGTGTTGTGTGTCTCTACAACAGAGCGACAGTCACTCAGTAGAATGAAAAGTGACTGCTAGTGAACGAGTGCAGCCCTAACGCCTGCACTGACCAAATGGGTCAGGACCAGTTTACACACCTACTAGGTGAATTTCACCCAATGTGTACATATAACACAATGTTGTTTATTCATGTTAGAGAGATGACAAATTAAATATTTGCTTGCTGTAGAAATGCCAAAATGGCGTGTAATAGGTACAAAACTTTGTGTGTTATATATACGCCAACATTGTGTGTAGTCAATATGCCTATTAAACTTAACCACACAATCCTTATTTTGAACCTGTAGTTCCTAAATCTAACCTTAAAGGTCCAATATGTAAAACGGACAGCCAGCAGTTAAAATTGGTACTGCAGTCCAAATTCAATATACCTGAGTTGTCCCCCCCCCACCTCCCCAGAATCGAAACTAACATGACAAACAAGATCAGTGTAACCATGACAAGCAAACCGTGTTTTATTACGTCTATGGTCATGCAGTCGTTTAGAAACATGCAGAATGTTTTTGGGGTACAATCTATCTCTGTTGATCTTGTTTGTTTATTTGCTGCTTCCATGGCTGTAGTGCGCTGGGTTGGCGTTTTTACAGGTATGCCTGTCAACCTGGTCGTGCTGTTAATGGGCACTAGATAACAACAAACAGGCCTAAACATAAATTCCATCACAGAATGTACATTTCAAAAAGAAAAAATACTGACATTAGCATTGTTGTCAGAAACGATAGTATTTCAGCTTAACATGTTTCCTTAATATCAGTTGAGGCATTGGTGTCATTTTTGGATTTATTACTGTACATATATTACATATTGCACCTTTACCCTAACTTTAATCCCACTGGAATGTTGCCTAAACATAACCGTTCCCCATATGCGAGTATCTATTGCATGCGAAAATTTAATTTGGGGTCTCAATAGCACAATAAAACAAGATTGTGTTATATGTATGCATGGGGTGATATTGGGTTGCACCCACACAGACATACAATATAAATATGTACTTCCTAACAGCTAAACAATTCAAAATTTCATTTTTTTACTTGAGTAAATGATAATGACAAAAAGCTAATTTAATTCACCATATGCAGCATGGTTCAGTCCTACTGTCAAAACCAGTTGCATTAGGTTTGAGCTAATAGGTTGTGACTCATTTGAGACGTGGCTTTCCTTGTTGATGATCAGAGAGTTAAAACTAATTTGATTATCTTTTGCAGTGTATGTGTAATTTAAAACAGCACAATGTAATTTAAATTGTATCAACTGCAATATTACTGAAATGATTTTGACAGGTGTCAAAATAGATTTCCTAGTAATTTTGTAATTTTGGGCAACCCGTTCATTTGAAAACTGTATATTTCCTGTTAACACCAATAATGAAACACCATGTTATATGGGATTTTATGTACTTTGAAGTTGGTGATGAATTTGGAAAACATTGTTTACCCAGATTTGTCAATCAATTTTAATGAAATTGATTTTATAAAGTGTAACCACGTCCCAAGACCTATTGGGATGTCATCATATTGAACTGAATAAATTGTATATAATATAGATAATATATATAAAGTTGTATATATAGAGTTGGTTAAGATGGGTTTGAAATGGAAGTCTTGTGTTTATATATATAGAGACTTAAGTTTATGTATGGAAAGTTTGCACCACCTTCTTGACATTTGGGCTTATTGTACTATAGCTCTGTATAAAACTACTCAATTGAAGGCTTAGGTTTAATTACTCGATTACCTACAGTTGGTGTTAAATGGTTACTCTGTGTAGTAAGTACCATCTCTGTTGTCATTTGTTGCATCTACCACTATTGTGTCTTCCCCACGTTACGGGTCGTAGGTAGTTATATTTGTATGGTTGAGTCAGGCGTACATAATGTACATCTACACTGCGGTAAGAGCGTTGTTTCTGTATAATATACCTTCGTTGTGCAACTCCTGTAAAAATGACAACATCAAGAAAACCCAGAGAGAATATCTTGTATTGTTTGGAGTTTGGAAACTACCTGTTTGTTCTTCCTTTCTTCACCAACTACAACTCACAACATCAGCAGTCATCACAAATTAAAATTAAAGCCTAAACCACAAAAAAATATCATCTAATAGGTGGGACCTTGGAAGAAACCTAGAGAGAGGCCAGATTCAAGGGGGTAGCCAGTCCTCTTCTGGCTGTACCTGGCAGGGAAGTTTACAATTTGTCCTAACCCATTGGTTTCTCTGTCTAAATAGATAAATTTTTGCAACTTATTGTCTTGGTGGTGCACAGGTCCAGACTTATTTCAGAGAAGAAATAGACACATGCGGCTTGAGTTTTATATGTGGCTTAGCTTTTATATTTGAGAGGTGTTTGGTAGTAGTGATACCAAGGTCTAACTTTAAGGATTTGTTTTTGGGGAATTGTAGTTGTATTGACAGAATTGTAGAAAGCAGAGGTTAGGGACATATTTGAAGGCAGACAACAGGACAAAAGGAATTCCTCTGTTGCCAGAGGAATGTGTTGTCCTGAATTTTGCATTTGTCTAACATGTTTATGACAATCGTATAGTAGTTTAATCAGTCCCGGGAAATTCCACTCTCTTCTTCTCTAAACTGGCTCATATGATACACCATACTGAGACAAGATCAAGGCTGGTCAGTATCAATGAAGATGCATCTTCTGATAAAATAGATCAATTATAGGTTCACAGTACCGGACGTC
>JACXGM010039041.1:0-10679 GCA_016801145.1 Umbra pygmaea
AAGTACACTTATGAGCATCCCTATGTTCGAACATGGTGTTCGTTATAGACAATCCATGACTAGCACAGAAGTCCAACAACAAACAACCACTCGGGTTTAGATCAGGGAGGCCGTTCTTCCCAATCACGCCTCTCCATGTGTCTCCATCATTGCCCACGTGCGCGTTGAAGTCCCCCAGCAGAACTATGGAATCCCCAACGGGAGCCCCATACAGGACTCCATTCAAGGTCTCCAAGAAGGCTGAATACTCTGAACTCCTGTTTGGTGCATATGCACAAACAACAGTCAGAGTTTTCCCCCCAGCAACCCGCAGGCGCAGGGAGGCGACCCTCTCGTCCACCGGGGTAATCTCCAACGTAGCGGCGCTCAGCCGGGGGCTTGTGAGTATCCCCACACCCGCCCGGCGCCTCACACCCTGGGCAACTCCGGAGAAGAAAAGAGCATTCTTTGCTGAAAGCATTCTTTAGAAATGTTGGCCCATATTGATAGGATAGCATCTTGCAGTTGATGGAGATTTGTGGGATGCACATCCAGGGCACAAAGCTCCCGTTCCACCATATCCCAAAGATGCTCTATTGGGTTGAGATCTGGTGACTGTGGGGGCCATTTTAGTACAGTGAACTTATTGTCATGTTGAAGAAACCAATTTGAAATGATTCGAGCTTTGTGACATGGTGCATTATCCTGCTGGAAGTAGCCATCAGAGAATGGGTACATGGTGGCCATAAAGGGATGGACATGGTCAGAAACAATGCTCAGGTAGGCCGTGGCATTTAAATGATGCCCAATTGGCACTAAGGGGCCTAAAGTATGCCAAGAAAACATCCCCCACACCATTACACCACCACCAGCCTGCACAGTGGTAACAAGGCATGATGGATCCATGTTCTCATTCTGTTTACGCCAAATTCTGACTCTACCATCTAAATGTCTCAACAGAAATCGAGACTAATCAGACCAGGCAACATTTTCCCAGTATTCAACTGTCGTATTTTGGTGTGCTCTTGCAAACTGTAGCCTCTTTTTCCTATTTGTAGTGGAGATGAGTGGTACCCGGTGGGTCTTCTGCTGTTGTAGCCAATCCGCCTCAAGGTTGTGCATGTTGTGGCTTCACAAATGCTTTGCTGCAGATTGTGAAATACTCAGACCGCCCCGTCTGGCACAAACAACCATGCCACGCTCAAAATTGCTTAAATCACCTTTCTTTCACACACACACACACACACACACACACACACACACACACACACACACACACACACACACACACACACACACACACACACACACACACACACACACACACTATATTGACATGAGTGATATGGCTATTTTAAGTTTCTCCCAAATCAGCGACTTAGTAGCTACTTTTAGCCTTAAAATGTGTTGTGACTATCGGCCCTGGTTTTTTATTAAAAAAATGTCCCAACTTTCAGCTGTTTGCAATGAACAAATCGAACAGAAGCAATTGAAATAGCTCAACACAACAAATGCATCTTTAGATCTTAGTAGAGCACCATTTTGCTGTTATGACCATCTACAAATGAGATGCATAGCCAGACACCAGCCTCTAGCAGCATTCCTGAGGAATCTTAACCCGTTCCTAACCAATGTTCCCTTAACTTTGAACTTGCAATCCATGCTTAGGTGTCCATGGGAACATTCAGTGCCTTTGTTATCTTTTTCTATCCTGTTCCTTGTTTGAAGATTGATGATCTCTTAACATTTTGATACAACACATTTTGATATCTGTGCTGTTGTGAGGGATTCTATTCAGGCGGTTGAATCATTTTGAGACTGGAGAAGTGAGTTGCATTTTCAGTTGGATTTGGGGAAACCACTTGAAGCATTCGTTGCGTTGAGCTATTTCAATTGCTTTTGTTTGATTTGTTCATTGCTCAACCTGATCAACCTGACCTGCAATTGGGGTTGAATAGTTTTGATTGGACAATATTAGGGCTTACAGTTGCACTCTGAAATGTGTGGCATGGTTTGCACAGCTGCATTCAGGGTATTGAATCGACAATTTCTTCCCAAATATTTTGTTCAGCCTGCTTTTTGCTTACCTCAGCTTTTTGTTGCTGTTCTTTTTCAGGGTTGGTTCCTTTTCACTCTTCTCTTTATCAGATTTCTCCTTCCTTTCCTTCTTTGGTTGTGTAGGTGAAGCAAACTGTGGAGCTACTTGCTGGGCTACCAGCTGTGAGACAGGTCGGGGCTTCCTTAAGTCAAAAGGGAAATTACTACAGTTGGATGTTAAGTCATTACCAGCTGATGCATACAGGTCGCCGTTTTAAATGAGAATTTGTTCTCAACGAGCCCACCTGGTTAAATAAAGGTTAAATAAAAATAAATAAATACAGAATAAGCTTTATGTTTTAGAAAACAAGAATCTAAAATGTTGTACAGAAACATCTAAGTTCCAATTAAAGTCAGATTGTTAACTAAACTTAATACAAATGTACTTCAAATTGTTGTTTTACAATATACATTTTTTGCCTTTCGCTAATTTCACTATATTAAATTATTTCTCACTTCCAACACACAGCAAAACAGACCAAGGGCTTTCAAAGAGTTGAACACAGCAAACGTTCCTCCTGGGCACCACAGCCAAGAGACTTTGCAACTAGGAAGTCATGTTTGTCAACACGTCAGGGCACCAACTAATCTCTGACAATCCCGATTACCTTTCTAGTCACTCGTGTTCATGGAGAGATTATCAAGAGCAGTGGTTCCCAAACCTCTCCTCTGGGACCCCCAGACAGGCCATATTTTTGTTTTAACCCTGAAATGGCTCACCTGATTCAATTAGTCAAAGGTGTAATGTGTAGTTGACTAATTGAACCAGTTGTGTCATTTCAAGGAGAAAATAATAACATGGCCTGTCTGGGGGTCCCCGAGGAGAGGTTTGGGAACCACTGGTCTAGAGCACAATGAGATTAAGAAATGCCTGCTGATAATGCCTACAAACTCACATGGCAACACTGGTCAATTTTTAACACCCCGTTGTGGCTTCCTGAACACTTGTCGCTAGCAGAACAGTAAAGAACCCAATAATGTAAAACTTAGATCTAAAACATAGTTCGAACCTAGAGCAGTGTTTTTCAACCCACTCCTAGGGGCACACCAGACATTCCACAGTTTAGCTGAAGCTGCTCAACTAGCTCACCATAACATTAAGGGCCTGATAATTAGCAGATGAGTTCAATCAGATGTGCTAGCTAAAAAAATAGAGCAAAGACACGGAATGGCTGGTGTTTCCCGAGGAGAGGGTTGAAAAACACTGACCTAGAGTATGGTGGTCAGATTGTTGCTCAGAAATTCATTAAACCACTGCACCATCTGATCATTTTGCAGTTTGTTTTATTTAGGTCACAGGTGTCAAACAGGTTCCACGGTGGACAAGTGTCTGCTGGTTTGTGGTCTTTCCCTTTAATATATATCCAATTAAGACCTAGACAACCAGGTGAGAGGAGATCCTAACCAATTAGTGACCTAATAAATCAGTCAGGTACAAGCTAAAAGTGAAAACATGCATACATTAGGCCAGTGGTTTTCAACACCAGCCACTGAGCTAGCACACCTGATTCAACTCATCTAATGATCAGGCCCTTGATTAGTGAATCAGTTGAGCTAGTTCAGTGGCTACAGCTGAACTGTGGAATGTCTGGTGTGAGTTGAAGACCTGCACTAGGCCCTCTGTGGAACTGGTTTGACACCAGTGATTTACGGCAGAGGACCCCAAGTCATTTCATATATTATATGTATCCCAGAGCTAGCACACCTGAATCAGCTTTACTAATTATCAAGCCCATGCCCGCTGAAATAAGGTGAGCTACAATTGAGATGGTTTGAGAACCACTGATTAATGGCAAAATCATATGTGGATACAGGACTACACTTGAACAGGGGTCTCCAACCCCACTCCTGGAGAGCTAATGTCCTGTAGGTTCATTCAACCACAAACGATGTAGCTTCATTCATCTTATCACCAGCTAATTATTGCAATGAGGTGTGTAAATTAGGGTTAGCGTGAAAACAGCCAGGACATTATTTGGAGGTCCCTGTACTAGTACTCACTGTTCAACTAAAAAAGCTCTGTGTAACGACTACGTTAGACATGATAAATTGTAATTGATTAGTTCCGTATTATTCCCTTTGTTGATGATAATTTAAAAATAGTTATTGACAAGTTTGACAAACTAGTCATGTTTGGTAAATAATATTCCAAAATGAGAAGTATCGTTTAAATAGTAGCTTTACAAAGAACAAATTGTAGCTGAATGAAACGTTTGAAACTGACCGGATGTTTTCTTCTTACCGTGTTGACGTTCCCTTTCGGACATCACACATCATGCACTTGAACGCCTCGGCGGTGTTCCTGAATGTACAAACGCTACAATCCCAGTATCCATCATCGGAAGACGGCTTCGGTTGCCGCTTTGGCCTTCAAACAAAACACGAACACAAAAAAGGGGGCGCGACACTGTCAGCATAGCCATTTGTGATAACATATACATAGATGTGTTTGTGTGAAAAAGCAATACAACAGAAACTTATTTTGAAGGTATATTCTAATTAGACACAGAGCTCTAACATTTCAATAACAGTCATCAAATAAAGAGCCAAAGCGCCGCCATCAAGCCAATGATACATTGTAGCCAACTAGCGCGCTACGGGTCCATTGGCCGTGCGCTCTGTTACAAGTGTTCCTCTGATATTCAGGCATTATTTTTAAAGACAAGTCTGTGTTTTTACCTTGTTGGGCTCTTCTTGTCGCCCATCGTATGAAACCTATATTTGTTTTCAGTCAAAATGGGCTCTTTTTACGAGGAAATGTCCAAAGCCGCTCTCAGCTGTCGTGGAAACTCCAGTCGGGTCGAAGGATGATGATCACGTGGTAAAACCTATCCAATCATTCTCCAGGCACACAGGATCAGAGAACTGTGGGAAATACCATTCAGATGAATATATCCGTTTGTGTCTGTAAAGACCTAAAGACGAGATCCTAATGTATCAACCAACCCTACCGATGTGGGAGTCGTTCTCCAGAGCAGAAAGCCGTCGCTAGAATATACGATAATGTACACAAACTGACTCGGACACAAAGTACATTTCCCGCCTATTCCTCTGTTTTGATTGGTGCATACACATCTTTATTTTTAATACATTTTAGAATATTCGATGAGGGGTGATGACGTCAATTTACGTCTGATGAGGGCAATCCGTATCTCCACTGACCTAATAATAAACGCAACTTGCTAGAAAGACATTATATGCTCAGTTGGGCCTCCAGCCACTTCTTCCAAATTCACTTGGGTAGGGCGTTGTTTTTTGTTGCATTTTACAACAAGATTAGAGACATAATGCAAATTGATATATGCTCATTGAAAACGTGAAAATATGGCAGCATTTAGAGTTGTCGTTTTTTCCAATTCTAATTAAGAGTTGGGTTATAACATCATGAATGTTAATAATGTATATCCTTAGCTACACTGAGCCCAACACAATATTTGCAGTATACCACCACAAATTGAATGTTCAAAACAAAACTTGAACCTGAATATAACGATATATTCCGCGTACTGTCAACAAAAAACATCTTTAAATTAAAAACAAACAACACCACAAAAGTACATGTGCACCTCACACTAGTAAGAAGAATGGTAAGATTTACCACAACACCCTTTAACACAGCACACATAGTTGGAAATGTATGATTCAGCACAGCTAATACAGCACAGCTAGTACAGCACACCTAGCACAGCAAGTGTGCAACATGCAGTTCCGGCCCAAGCCATTTGGGGGCCCTAAGCAGAATTTGCCGAATCATGATTTGGGGGCCCCCTCCTACCACGCTGAGTCACCTGTGCACTCGATTGGGGGCCCCTGGTGGCCAGGGGGTCCCAAGCAGCCGCATTAGTTGGCTTATGCTTAGGGCCGGCCCTGGCAACATGGTTACAAAAGGCAGTAGACAAAACGTTAATTACTTACCTCGTCCTGATCACCCGTTCGGCTGGTTTACTTTCAGATGACTGCAACTTATTTGCCTGGTATTCCGTATTGTATGACAAATGTTAAAAGAGCTTGCACATTATTATTCTTGCCAACACGGCTGTTCTTACTTTTTGTTTGCTGGCCGTGCATTTCTGAAAAATATCAAAGGCTATGGAGCTCTACCTAGTCCAGGCAGGCATCTCCAACCTTGGTCCGGATTGCTTTCTCTCCAACCTTAATTTAGCACTCCTGATTTTAATAATTAGCTGGTTGATAAAGTGAATGAGGCTACATGTGCGGTTGGCTTGAAAACCTACAGGACGGCTCTCAGGACCAGGGTTGGAGAACCCTGAGTAATAGTGCAAGACTTTCTCCTTTTATAGACTCCCCATGTTGAAGTAAGTTTCTTCTGGGTATGCTATTAGGTTTGCAGACATAAACTACAGGACGGTTGATCGTCAGAAACAGCCTGCCTAGGGACACAAGAAAGTGATAATTTATTTTAGACCTCTCTCCACACTCCAATCCACTTGGTGGCGGTAATGCACTGCAAAGGTGGTTGGCAACCGTAAACTAGCTATAAAATATGGAAAGAACTCGTCGTTGACTAGAATTTGTGGTAAGGTTTGTTTTCAGTTGTTGCACGTGCAGGAAGGTTGAAAATATGTTTTAAATTCAATATTTGTCGTAAAAAACATTCAGGTCCACGTTTAGTACTATTGCAGAGACCACGCTTTACCCGGTAAGTTTTTTTCTTCGATAGGACAGCTTCAGGCTTGCAACCATAGCTAGATTTGTTTTGGTTTAACTAGCAAGGTCCTCGGTATGTTTAGCTACTGTACCTAACCTAGCTGTTTCTATGTATATTATTTGTCGGTTACTACTAGGTCTAGCTTTTGCATTCTTGTTCCCAAACACATAGTTAACAAAAGCTATCTAACATTATTGAAATTGACTACTGTAGATAGCTTGTCCCTATGTACTAATACAAGGTAGAACGAGATGCAAGTGAAAACCTCAGTTAAATGACTGAAATGTGCATTTTAAATCATAAGTTGATCATCTTTTTTGTATTGCAAGTTGATTTAATAAGCGTTACTTAATCTTTTGCAGATTTCACATCTTCGTGCCTGACCCACATCTTCAGCAGGCCTTCAAAAACAAGTAGTAAGTCAGCTGAAGATGGACCACTACACGAATGACTGTCAGTGTATACCATGTGCATTGATAGCTGTACTGTAATGATTTGCAATCTTTATTGGCAATAGTTTGAAACGGAATTCTCTTTAAAAACAGAGTTTGTATCATATGTGGAGTATTCAACTGCTTATTATTTGTGACAGGATTGTGTTTAAGAACTTATGAAGTTTGGCCAAATTCTTCTACCAATACGAGTTTGATTGTAGGTCCAGATTCTCTGACCTCTTCCATGTGCGGTACTGATGTTTAGAAATATGAGCCATGAAGCTGTGGGCTTACCACCCTGCCAACTGCTCTGCCTGGCATTAATGTGGATAAATCTGGCATTGGTTAAATGCTCCATTTGCCCATTTCACACATCTGAACCAACTGCTACTTGCAAGCAGTGTATCATTTACTCATTGAGTCTGTCTTGTAGTTTCATATAGGATGTGATTGTATTTTTGTCCCTTGCAGTGTCCGGTCAAAAGAAAAGTGACATCAGAGAGGCCTATGAACACCATATTTTAGATAAAGAGGTAAGCGCCTGGTCATTCTAACACTTTTTATAAGACAGATTCTTTTGTTGTGTCATTAACATGAGTGATATTCAAGCGTCCTTGAGGAAATGGTCAATGTAAAGAAATGTTAAACTTCAAACTTTTGCTAATTGATTAGATTCTCTGACTGTGCTCCAGTTTCTTGAATCGACGTAGTTTAATGCTTATTTCTTAGGTAGCATTTGAGAGAATTGTGAATGTAATCGAGAGGCGGACTGCAATGGCCACACCAGAGCAAGATTATGACAGAGAATTAGAATATGAAGCCAGTCGCTATGGCAGCATTCAAAGTTACCATTTTGATGGCCAGCGTGGATACCATAGCGAAAGTGTTCAATCTGGAAATAATCGTGGATACCATGGGAACAGTACTCCCATGGGGAACATTGGAGGAAGGAGCTCCCCAACCCGCCGAAAGGTAGGGAAAGCGTTTTTTTAGGCATCGTCATGTTGTTCTTGGACAACTGCAACTCTTTGTTAATTTTTTGATGAGTAACAGCCGTCTTTAAATGGATAAATGCTTCATTGCTGTGCAGTTATGTAAAATATTTTGTTTAAATACAAGTAGACCTAGTTTTAGAATGTGAAGGAAATTCTGAAATGTTCATTGTAAGTCAGAAATTCATATGCTGTTTTATTACTAATACAAACATTGCGTTTGGTGCAGGAGGATTGCAGAGACCAGTACTACAGGCCTTTCCGAGATGACTCTTCAGAGGGCCGCCAAGAAGAGTTGAGGTAAATCTGGAGTCCCCTCTAGTCATTACGCTTTAACTGTAAATGTGCTGTTATTTACCCTTTTGTAACAGGCTAGTTCCCTAAAAATGTGATCTCATGTTTGACTTTTTTTTATGTAGCTTTATCCATTGCCAGGTTAAGCGGTTAAATGGCCCCGAAAAAGTTGCTCTGATAAACCATGGCAGTTTAAAAACGCAATAGTTACATACAGAATAGATAAGATGCACAAAAGACACTACAGATGGGAGAAAAATTAAATGAAAAAACAAAGAATAGATTAGTGGAGGGTTGTAATGAATTCAGTTGCTGGGCTGAGGGGGTGTGGTTTGGGTGAGGGGGTGTGGTTTGGTGAGGTGTCACTGTCATCCTGATGGGAGTGGTCTCTGTCAGGATGCCCTCATCCACAGGGCACCAGGGGTCACTGAATGGGTTGATTTGCAGTCACCAGATCTCAACCCAATTAAACACCTGTGTGAAAATGTTGACTGCGGTGTTAAACAGCGCTCTCCACCAGCATAACCATGGTTAGGTATTGCAATAGTGACACATTAGCTACAGTAGGGATTTGCTTAGCAAGGACTTAAAGATAAACTGGTACCAGTGGGTTTGGTAATATCACAGGGCTAGCATCCGGTTTGGCAAAGTGATTCAAATAAGGTGCCTTAAACTTGCATTCTCTGAACTGGCGACACGTGTGGTTGCTAAAGTTCAGTTTCTGTAGAAGTCTATTAGAAAATGAGCCACTTCTCACTTGATATATTACCTCAGTAAACATTTTTATACTGAGTTTAGGGTCTCAATTGCTAGTTTTTATTATTCTTCGATACAGAATGTTGATTTTAAAAATCTTGTCTCGTTGATTTTAAAATTGGCGATTTAAAGAAGGTGGTGTTAGGGCGTGGCTATGTAGTGACTGTCACTTTTGTTGTCTAATAATGTCTTGTTCAGCATTCGGTTGTACGACAAAACACTCCTAGGAGTCGGCAGTTCAGTTTTTCCAAAAAGTAACGTTACGTTTTAATACTGTTTTTTGTTAGACACCCTCTCATCTGAAATGGTCTCATCTGCAACCAAGATGGCTGCTTGGTAACGCCAAACTCGATGACTCAAATCAGATCTCCACAAACCAATGGGTGATGTCACGTTCCCTCCAGTAGTACATACAGTCAATCTGTAATATAGAGCGAGGGCTGGTCTGAGCATTAAGGTCACAGTTGTGAGTGTTCTATGCATTGGTGACAAAGCAGATGGCGTTGTGATAATAATTTCCATTCAGAATACCCCAGTCTTTGCTGAGCAAAGTCCACTTTACTGCCCTGGGACACTGGGATGTGATTTTTACCCCCTACTGGCCCTCCAATACCACTTTGAGTGGCCAACCCTTTTAATTAAAAACCTACTAGTCAATTACAATGCCACTATTCTTCATAATGAACGTATCCCAAATTCACAGGCTTTAATTTTGTCCCTGTCTGTGGAGAAGTTGACTTGGTTACTCCACATTCCTAATCGAGTAAGGTCAAATTTTACCATATCTAATCACTCGAGCCATATGTTCCAATAACAAAAGACGCTACAGATGGGAGAAAAATTAAATGAAAAAACAAAGAATAGATTAGTGGAGGGTTATAATGAATTCAGTTGCTGATGTGAGGGGGTGTGGTTTGGGTGAGGGGGTGTGGTTTGGTGAGGGGTCACTGTCATCCTGATGGGAGTGGTCTCTGTCAGGATGCCCTCATCCACAGGGCACCAGGGGTCACTGAATGGGTTGATTTGCAGTCAACAGATCTCAACCCAATTAAACACCTGTGTGAAAATGTTGACTGCAGTGTTAAACAGCGCTCTCCACCAGCATAACCATGGTTAGGTATTGCAATAGTGACACATTAGCTACAATCCATCAGGCACAAACAACCTTGACGACAGAGGAAGACACCGGCCTAATAAACAGGCTAGCTTGACGACAGACGAAGACACCGGCCTAATAAACAGGCTAGCTTGACGACAGACGAAGACACCGGCCTAATAAACAGGCTAGCTTGACGACAGACGAAGACAACGGCCTAATAAACAGGCTAGCTTGACGACAGACGAAGACACCGGCCTAATAAACAGGCTAGCTTGACGACAGACGAAGACACCGGCCTAATAAACAGGCTAGCTTGACGACAGACGAAGACACCGGCCTAATAAACAGGCTAGCTTGAC
>JACXGM010039042.1:0-10679 GCA_016801145.1 Umbra pygmaea
GTCTGGCCTTGCACCTCATGAACCTTGTCCAGCAGAATCCCCAACCATTTACAGAAACCTACTTTTCGTAGAGCTAAACGAATGTGTCACTGTCGAAATAGATTTGGAATTCACCATAAAACAAGACCAATATTTATAAATATTGTGCTTTGTTTGCAGTCATTTACATGTTCATTATTTTAGAAGAAAGTCCTTTCAAAAGTGATTTTCAACTAAGGAACACAACAAAAACAATTTACACTCAGTCATAGGAAGTAACAGGTAACCATTACTGGTTGCTGCTTTATACGTCGGCTGTAGGCAACTGCCGATGCAATTTACATACAGAATACAAAAACATGTGTTATAGTTTTACAAAACTATTTAAACAGGCCTATATTATTTTGATCAATTGATCTCAGCAGTATTTTATAGTTTGTAATGTTTCCCAATCTTTGTGGAAAGCCTGATCACTGTAGACACACACATTGTTTTTTAAGCAGCAGAAGTCCCTGTTGCAGCCTGTTGGCTCTCTACAGAAACACCCAGCATCCCCTCACAGAATGAGATGAAAAGGTCTGACTTATTACTATTGAGTAGTACTACAGGATAGGATTGTATTTTAGTAAAAAATAAAGAGAAATGAAAGTTGAGCTATGCATTCAGGGTGACACCTCCAAAAGAGCTTTGATGACATACAGTGTACATCTTTCCTTCCGTGGCCTTCAACTGTTGTTAAACTCTGGTAAAACCAAATGTATGATCTTCAACTGGTCTCACTCTGCACCTGCCTGCCCAACAAACAATACAACTCTGGATGGGTCTGAGCTGGAATATGTAAACAATTACAAATACCTAGGGGTCTGGCTAGACTCCTCGCTCTCTCACTCCAGACCCACATAAACCATATAAAGTCCAAGATAAATCTAGGAATGTCTTCCTATTCCGCCTTCTTTTCAAACAAGCCCTTGTCAAAATAACCACCCTCCCATTGCTTGACTTTGGTGATATTGTGTAAAAAACTGCCGAAATTGGATGTAGTATACCACATTGCCATCCGTTTTGTTACCAATGCCCCATATAACACCCACCACTGCAACCTCTACTCACTACTGGGATGGCCCTCATTACACACCCGGCACCTGAACCACTGGTTCCACCTCATCTACAAGTCCTTACTAGGCAAAACACCACCTTACCTAAGCTCATTAATATCCATAGCATCTCCCACTCTCAACCTGCGCTCGAGCAGGTTCATCTCCCTTGTTGCTACAACAGCCTGCACCTCATTTGGCCACCTCTCCTTCCAATTCTCTGCTGCTAACAATTGGAACTATTTACAGAAATCCCTAAAGTTTGAGTCCATTACTTTCAAATCTACTGTCTGAACGCTGCACATGTTGACCCTATGTTGACCCTATCCCCTCTCTTTGCCCATTTATGCCCTAGTGTATACATCAAAGCCTTAATGCATATTGCACATAATCAGACACACAGGTGTCTGTATAATATGCACATTACCATTTTCAGCCATGTTCATCATGTTACCTATCCTAGTGTTATTTCTCTGGTACTGTCACATGGTTGTACATCCCATTTCAAAACCATGGAATTTCATTTTACATTTAGCCACGTATGGCTAACTCTAAAGTCAGCAATACAACTCCACCCACCTGAAACACCAGTCGGGTGAGACCCCAATCCCCGGCGCCAAGGGATTTTCAAGGAATTGGCAGAGCCAAGCCCCATCGGGCACAAAAAAAACAGATGCAGGTGTACCCATACTAACATCTTCACATTAAATAAAGTATGTGGGAAAAAATAAATAAATCGATAAACCAACAAAAAAAACAATAATTAAAATTCACAGTGGAATATTAATGATAATATGGATTATATACATAGATACACACATGGACAAAAAATCGGACTGATATGTAAGGATAGTGCTTATATGATATGATATTATATGATCCAATATTTATAACACAGTTGTTTGGCACCTTTGTAAACCATACTAATAACAGATATCTCCCAAATGGCCCTGATCAAAAGTTGACATACCTTTGGCCTTGTTACAGCCACACAAGCTGACTGCAGCATGTTATCGGACAATACTGGCAGACAATTTGCATACTTCTGCAGGAAAGCCTGTCATTGTATGCTTTATGACATTCCAGCATGACAATGACCATAAGCACAAGGCCAAGTTGCCCCTCCAGTGGTTACAGCAGAAAAAGTGAAGGTTCAGGAGTGGCCATCAGTCTCATGACATTAATTTCATCGAGCCACTCTGGAGAGATCTCAAATGTGCGGTTAATGCAAGAAAACCAATGACTTTGCATGACCTGGAGACATTTTGCCAAGACAAATGGGCAGCTATACCAACTGCAAGAATTTGGGTCCTTATAGACAACTATCAAAAATGACTGCACACTGTCATTGATGCTAAAGGGGGCAATACACACCAAGCTTTTCAAACCAAGTCTTTATGGACCCCGCTTTTTTGCAGAGTGGCAGAGTCATGCTGGAACAGGAGACCATCCAACTGTTATCACAATGTTGGAAGCAATCAATTGTCTAAAATGTATTTTTATCCATGCAAAAAGAGTTTCCTTCACCTAATGTAAGGAACCTAGCCCAAACCCTGAATAATTATTCAAAAAACAATTATTCTAAACAATTATTTGAACAAATAGTTTATTTTGTTAACTCTAATTACTTTTTCAGAATGTAATGATAACATCATGTTCAGTATGTAATTTTCTCTGTGATTGAATGGTGCAATTTGTTGAGTTGGGCTCGGCACATGTATTCATACAGTATAGTCGTGAAAGTAATTCTTCAGCATTTCGTTATCAAGTAAAAAATTCCTTTTGATAATGCAATCATTGTCACATCAGTTACAAACACTGTGAGTAAATACTGAGAATATTGATAGCAACATTTGGACACCATCATTTATAATTCTTTATAATTTGGTTTAGCCCCTATCACACAATATTTCTCTGCTCTTAACATAATGATGATTCAATAACCGACGTGGATTAGATTTTTTGGCAATATAGGGAAACACTCAGAATGTAGCTTTTGGGGTATTGCTGTATATAATGGACAAACATTAATTTTAACTTTATTTAACCAGGTAAGTTGACTAAGAACAATTTCTTATTTACAGCAACGACATTTTGCTGTATAATTTATATGTGAATTGTCGGTTGGTAATTGTTAGGTCTATGCTGTACAAAAACCTGCATTACATATTTCTTTCTTACTTTATGTAAACCGTTTTCAATAGCAATAAAATATATTTTAAAGCATGATGTCTCTTTGTTGTGAAGAGGGTTTTTAATCTGCTTATCTACTGTAGGTATTTGTAAAATTGTTATTTCCTTTCAAATACGAATTATATTACATTCCTAACGCAGTTGTAAACTAGGAGTCTGATATGTTTCGCAGTCCTAGTTCCACCTCCATACCGGGTCTTAGTGGGATCTTGATATCCGTTATGTGGATGTTCATTCACTCTATGTGCTGCAGCAACAGAGCGAGCTGTCAGGTGCACGGAGCAGACTCTTGTCGCTTGATACCTATACAGCCCATCACCAGTCGCTCTTCCTTGCTATTTTCCTTCAAAACTGGCCTTTCATTTAGGATTTATCGAATATCACTCCAATTGTGAATTCTGCTTTAAGAAAACTCAGAAGGTAAGCTTTCTATATTTCCCTGCTGTTGCTTGGCTTACCGCGTAGCAATAGCCAGTTTTGATTCGGTAAATATGCCAATATTAATGTTGAGCAATTAGCCGTACATATAAAGCGTACTGTCTGTCATCTTTTAAAATGTTTGTTAAACGAATGCTATTTTTTAAACCAGGTGAACGAAAGGCTTTTGTTTTACACAGACACTTGTATCACAGTGAAATTCCGTCGTTGTTGTAGCATCAACACAGCAGCCCACATCAGTTGCACACAGTAGCGCACGGTAGTGTGCTTTATGAAGACTAGAGAATAAAACCGCTCCTACAGTAGGCTACACATACCGCCAAGACGTTGTAGGTCGCTATTTAAAATTAGACATATTGTTGAAATTCATTTACATTCTCATGAATATTGAAATGCAGTGCATGCTGCTTTCTACGTCCTCCGTTCATTACTGTTAATTAAGGTTTCTAGTAACAAGTTGTAGCAGATGTTGCTATGGCATGCTAGATCACATAGTGGTCTCAAACATCAGTGTCTGCCTTTATCTGCGTCCCCTACCAATCAGAGGACAAATAGATGGATACTTTTGCTCTATGAAGTGTTGCTTCAAGTCATTTACAGAGATGGGGATTTGTTATAACTGACATCAGTGTTACATTTGTGATACTCTATAATTGTTCTACTCAGTTTTAATGACTTTTTTCTTATCGTTAGGTAATCCCCAGTGTCCCTTAATAATAGTATTAAAAAACAACTGTTGGTATAGAAAGTGTGCCCTCACACTTTATACTGTATCTCTAATGCTCCTTTAATGCTCACTGCAATGGATCAGTTTTATTCAGTGTGCAGACTTTATGCAACAGTATTTTTTTCTGTTTTCCACATAACAATTTAGAATTGACCCGCAAGGAAATTAATTCTGACTTTGGGACTTTGGATCCTATTTCTGAGGCTAAGTAGAACTTTATTTATTTAGCAAATTCAATTTTATACTTTTTCTAGCTGGCTTCCCCATCAACTCATTGACTCGGTCACATCGAACGTCTCAGGCCACCTTGGCTGAGAAACGAATAGGGCTCTGTTGTTTCATCGCACCGAACAGAATATGTGATTATGTCCCATTAGTGCACATATTTCAATTAGTCTTATCCAGTTTCAACTTAAACCTTGTCACAGAAACAAATCCTCACAGGTATGGGATGGTGAAAGATCAGTCATATGCTGCCTCCAAGCACATATCCCCAACCAGCCCGATACCACTGTTTCAACATTAAAGCCCTACATACAGTACAGTATATGGGAGGTTTACAGATTCGCCAACAACACCACCGTTACTGAATTCAGAGGCACCAGACCTGCACAAGGAGTCAGTGTTGAGTTAAATGGGTTTGACTTCTTACCTCTACCCCGCTGTTCATTTAGGTACAGTATGTGTGTTTGTTGGCATTGGTAGTGAATATGCACAACAGAGCTGGCAATGTTTTGATTCTAGACTTGGCATTTGAAGTCAGTTGCTGTTTAAATGCTAGCCAGATTTCTGTGATTTTAAACAAAGGTTAATAAAAAGCTAGCTAGTCCTTATACTAATGATTGATTCATTTATGAATGGAAGTGTGAATGATGAGGGTATAATGTTACCAAAAGGTGTCTACTGCTTAAAAAATCAACTCCAACTCCATATATAGTTGAAGTCAGAGGTTTACATACACCCCTTAGCCATAGACATTGAAACTCATTCGTTCACAATTCCTGACATTCAATCCTAGTAAAAATTCCTTGTTGTAGGTCAGTTAGTATCACCACTTTATTTTAAGAATGCAAAAGGTCAGAGTAATAGCAGAGAGAATGAGTTATAGCTGATTTTATTCCCTTCATCGCATTCCCAGTTGATCAGAAGTTTGCATACACTCAATTAGTATTCGGTAGCATTGCCTTTACATTTTTTTACTTGGGTCAAACATTTTGAGAAGCATCCAAAGTAAGTTTCCCACAATAAGTTGGGTAAAATTTGGCCCATTTCTCCTGACAGAACTGGTGTAATTGTGTCAGGTTTGTAGGTCTCCTTGCTCTCATACTCTTTCAGTTTTGACCACAAATGTTCTATGATTGAGTTAAGGGTTTTGTGATAGTTAGTCTAAAACCTTGACTTTGTGGTCCTTAAGCGATTTTGCCACAACTAGAAGTATGTTGGGGTTATTGTATAATTGGAAGAGCCATTTGCGACCAAGCTGTAACTTCTTGACCGATGTCTTGATGTTGCCTCAATATATCCACATAACTTTCCTTCCTCATGATGCCATCTATTTTGTGAAGTGCCTCAGTCCCTCCTGCCGCAAAGCACCCACAGAACCTGATCCTGCCACCCCCATGCTTCCCAGTTGTTTTTCGATTTTCAAGCATCCCCCTTTTTCCTCCAAACATAAGGATGGACATTATGGCCAAAAAGTTCAATTTTTGTTTCATCAGACCTAGAAATGCACCGATCCGATACTGGGATCGGAAATATGTCCGATACTGGCCACAGATTCGGGATTAAGTATTGGCATATGGAGTCTATGTAATGATCGGATACCATGTCCTAATAAGTTGCAGTAAACACAAGTTGTAGTGACGGGTCGCTCAGAATGAAAACGAAATTAACAATTATTGTACATGTATCTTTACTGCATTACCAAATGAATAGTGGTCTACCCATGTTTCCAGGAAAGTTAGGCTGCGTACAAAACGGCTATGACAGGTAAAACCTATTTGTACGTATATTTCCTCTGCCACGGTATTAACGTAACATACAAACAAATGTAAAAAGTATTCGCAAGGGCAAACTTAATTGGAATACAATCTGTAGTTAATCAACAATTTTTCTTTGCCAGAATATGGTATACTATTAATATTTACTGTTGTATTGTGTTTGGTTCCATTGATTAAGACGCATCTACTGTAGATTTTATGGTAGGCCTGCACGATTCTGGGAAAAATATGAATCACAATTGTTTTGCTTAGAATTGATATCACGGTTCTCTGCCATGATTTTTTTCTCACAAAGTGTAATGTTTTTTGCACATATGAACCATGAAAAAAACAAAACAAATTGGCAGTACCAAACATATATTTTTTTGGCACCTATAGCACATTGCACATCACCACAATCCTGTAAACATAGAGGCTTCAATGAATAAAGTACAGTAGCCTTACAAAAATAGTGACATATAACATATAACTTTTTTTATTAGAATCGAAGTAATTTAAAATTACATCGGGAACAGCGGTGAATCAAGAGTTGCGATTTTATAACGATTTATCGTGCAGGCATATTTGATGGGAGCTAATTTAGCCAGTGCTTAGATTATTTCATTAGTATTCTCACATGTTTTCCAAACAGAGTATTCTAAAATGCATTTTTAAAGCTGATTCAACTAATATTGTGGCATAAGTTAAGTTTTTAAAAGGTTTTGCACCTCTCAAATGTGAAACGCTTTTGGACGAACAATAGTGTCTAGTAAAATTTAAGAATCCACTTGGACTTCTCCAAACAGTACAATTTTTTTCCCCATTTGCAGTTGCAAACTGTAGTCCTGTTTTTATATGGCAGTTTTGGAGCAATGACTTGCTGAGCAGCCTTTCAGGTTATGATGATATAGGACAAGTTTTACTTTGGATATATGGTACATACATTTGTACCTGTTCCCTACAGCATCTTCACGAGGTCCTTTGTGGTTGTTCTGGGATTGATTTGCATATTTTTCACCAAAGTACATGTTTCCTTCCTGGTAGTATTATGGCTGCGTGGTACCATGATGTTTATACTTGTGTACTATTGTTTGTACAGATGATTGTGGTAACTTTAGGCATTTGTAAAATGCTGTCAAGGATGAACCTGACTTGAGGAGGTCTTAAAAAATGTTACCTAGGTCTTGGCTGATTTCTTATGATTTTCCCATGATTTCAAGCAAGGTAGGCCTTGAAATACATTCACAGATACAGCTCCAAATTACTGAAATTAGGTCATTTAGCTTCGAAAGCAGTGGCATAAATTTGAGTCAATAGGAGCTGTACCAAGCTGTTTAATGGCACAATAAACTTATTGTATGTAAACTTCTGACCCACCAGAATTGTCCATCTATCCATCTTTGTCAGCTTATCCGGGGTCTGTTCGCGGGGGCAGCAGCTCCAGCAGGGGACCCCCAACTTCCTTTTCCCGAGCCACATTAACCAGCTCCGACTGGTGAATCCTGAGGCATTCCCAGGCCAGGTTAGAGATATAATCTCGCCACCTAGTCCTGTGTCTTCCCAGAGGCCTCCTTCCAGCTGGACGGGCCTAAAGACCTCCCTATGGAGACGCCCAGGGGCATCCTAACCAGATGCCTAAACCACTTCAACTGGCTCCTTTCGACGCAAAGGAGCACTGGCTCTACTCCGAGCTCCTCACGGATGTCTGAGCTTCTCACCCTATATCTAAGGGAGACGCCAGCCACCCTCCTGAAAAAAACAATGTTGGCTGCTTGTACCCTGGATCTTGTTCTTTCGGTCATGACCAAGCCTTCATGACCATAGGTGAGGGTAGGAATGAAGACTCACTGGTAGATCGAGAGCTTTGCCTTCTGTCTCAGCTTTCTTTTTGTCACAATGGTGTGATAAATTAAGTGTAATACTGATTCTCTGACCAATCTCCCGCTGCATTTTCCCCTCACTCGCGAACAAGACCCAAAGGTATTTGAACTCCTTTACTTGGGTAAGGACTTATTCCCTACCTGAAGTAGGCACTCCATCGGTTTCCTGCTGAGAACCATGGCCTCAGATTTAGAGGTGCTGATCCTCATCCCAGACGCTTCATACTCGGCTGCGAACCGATGCAGTGAGTGCTGAAGGTCACAGGCCGATGATGCCATCAGGACCACATCATCTACAAAAAGCAGCGATGAGATCCCCAGTCCACCGAATTGCAACCCATCCCCACCCCGACTATGCCTTGATATCCTGTCCATAAATACTACAAACAGGATTGGTGACCAAGTGCAGCCCTGGCGGAGCCCATCCCTCACCAGAATTGTGATATAGTGAATTATAAGTGGAATAATCTGTCTGTATGTTATTGTATTCAAGGCAATACACTGTGACATTTGCTAGATAGGGGCCCTCACCCTAACCTTAACGACAAGGTGGGGCCTCAAACTATACTTTTGGTTTTGAGCCAATTAGGTTTTTGCCAGGCAAAATATAAAATGATACATTTTAACATTTCTCAATAATAAAAGCATTTTACAGAAACAATGGTATTTTGCTCAACTTCAACCAAACTATTGATATAGTACCCTGTTCTATATATAGCCCAAACCTTCTGAACTCATGCCACAGTTGGAACAAACATTTTATCTGCCCATTTAAGGGTTAATGTTTACCATGGTAATTGTGTGGCAATTTACCCCCACACTAGCTTGACTCAGATATGACTCTAGTATGCCTTCGCTAGTAGACACTTTTTAAATTCAAAAGAAAACCACCAAGGATGTGAACAAATGACAATATCCATAGTCTTGCAGAATTAATCTTTTAACGATCCAGCCAGGTAGGCTAGCATGCACATTTTGTTGCTACCAGTGCACCACTGTGTACATGTTGTACATAGTTTATGTGTTTATATTTTTGAAATGGATCCCTTTTCTTGGAAAACTACAGCACCAAAACAATGTAATCTCAGCTACTGTTAGCTTTTGGTATCTACATGACTTTTGATACTGTTTTCACTACTCATTTTTTATCAATAAAAGCTAGTAAACTTAAAGCAGCTGAACATCACTATTTATTTCTGGACTAGTAGCTATAACTTTCTAGACCAGTCGTGATGGCAACACAGAATGTGAGCATCGCACATCAAAACTAGTTTGCATGGCAACCTCAGATGTCAATACCGACGATGAAACATACTTGAACTCTAACTGCAGGCTTGCACTTTAGCCAAAATAAGATGGTTTTACCCTGGTGGCACACATTCAGCAGCATCGTATCATGGTGCAGGAAACACTGGGGCTGGGGATTGCAAGAGATCTCACAATACAATACTGTGAAAATATGTAGCTGCCGATAACATGTATTGTGATTATTCTCATGATTCTACATGTGATTCAATATTTGGATTTTCAGCTTCTTTCCTTAATAAGACCAAACATTTCAATTATTTTTTATTGGAAACTGTAGTAAACTTATTAGAGGTCGACCGATTATGATTTTTCAAGGCCGATACCGATAACGAATATTATAATATAGTACACAAAATATTTTCAAATCTCAAATTAATATCAAATTATTTAAATTTTTTCAAACAAAATGCCAAACAAATGGCAAAACACATAGTAGACATAGTAAAATTTGTATTTGATACAACTTTGCCTATTAAATCTGTTTTGTAAAACAAACCCTTGGGTTTTGCCTAAAAAAAAATGTAATCTGTGCATTTTGATAGTTGTCCTTTTATTAACCAATCATATTTGGTGGTGCACAACGGGAGTACAGATATGACAATTTCCAGACGCAATATATCTGGTTTCAAAATAAATACACAAATATGACAAAGAATATAAGTATAACAAAAGGATTAACTGAGAAACATGGGATTTTGTCTTTAACTACAGAATTATTGTTTTGCGCAAGGAATTGGAATAGCCTAATATTCTTCTCTTTTTTGCCACCGGTTGACTCAACATCAGAAATAGGCTATTTTGAAAAGCATGTTTAAGAACACTAGCGACGTATATTCCCTGCTAAAATGAATGCCTTTTGATTAAATGTGGAAGTAAAAAAACTGTCTTCTGTGTATCGTTTTGAATAGGCATCGTATTTTGAAAAGTTATATGTTGCGCAATGACTGTGCATTGTTGAATAGACATGTTAATTAAATCAGCACTCGTTTGGTCCCAGTGCCCAAATTTGATGTTGGCTGATCTGATGATTCATTTTATATCCCCCTTATTCATCATATGCAATGCAATATAGCTAGGTAAC
>JACXGM010039043.1:0-10678 GCA_016801145.1 Umbra pygmaea
CAGTTTGTATTAGTACCTATATGTTGGAGTTACACTTTTCTTTGTTTAGTATCTAGTGTCTAGGAGTTACCCAGTTTTGCCCTTTTTGTTCCCTTACTGTTTGAATCAGCTTCCCTCTTTTTATGAGTATTGTATGAAGTTTGTGTAACCATGGCTTGACGTCTCGTGAACAGAATAAAACCTAAGTTTATTTATCTTTCATGAAATCACGTGGAGTTCCTGCCTTAACCCAGTACATGACGTATATTGACCCGTCTTAAGTTCTCCATAGTACTATGCCTAAGCCGGCTCATGACACATAGTCATTTTAATTTAGTTTTATGTCATGTACAAGTGAGTTACATTTACCAAGAAAATTATGTTTAACTAAATATTATCAGCAATATTAGTCAACTCTACTTGATTTTGCTGGGTTGATGTTAACTATTATTAAAGTGTTCATTCTACTTAAAAAAGCCTTGAAGTAAACACAACACAAAATGCCCAATGCAAACAATTACCTCACTTTTTATAAGTAAAACAAAGGTATTACTTTTTACAGTGTAAGCACTATTCAGCAAGTAGTGTACTACACAATCTTACAGACTCAGTTCTGGCATTCAAACCTAATTCAGGTCTGTTATTTTTCATTGCAATTCTCTATATACACTGGGTATTTACAATGGGTAAACTATTGCAGCATTGCACCGGGTTGTCCTGCAACAGTTTGTGCCGGAGGACTAGGGTCTTTCTGTCCTTTCTCAATCCCCACTAAAGTCTCATTCATTTGTGACAGGGGTCTAGAGGCAGATTATGTATTCATTTTGGCGTTTGTGCTGTACCAAGTTATTGTACCCAAGATCCAAGACTAATGTTTCTGCTGTCATGTTTATCCTAAAAGGACCCAAACCCATGGAAAATGTGGCCTGATGACCCCTTCCTGTCCCCATGCTTTTCCCTCCCTGCTGTACTGGTGCCCAAGTCAAAGATGTTGGTGATCACTTTTCCAACTGGTGACTCCAGCTGTACATCTGCAGAGAGCGTTGAATTCTCCATTCACAAGACAGTCAAAATGTGTTGATGCTACACAAAGACTATGGTCACAGCCTACTCAATCCTTTTTTATTTTTAGGACAATATCTGAACACTGAGAATTTGACCTTAGAACAATGGGGATCTTGGGGATCTCTTGGGGATCTTGAACCAAGTGTCTGTCAAAGCACTTTGTAACAACTGCTGTTGTAAGTAGAGCTCTATAAATAAATTTGATTGACAACTCCAATCTCTGTCAAGGTGCACACTGCTGTCAGTGAACATTGCAGGAGACCCAAGCTCTTGAACCTCTTCAGACCACGTTGTCCCTGCGCAAGACTACCAAATTGTGTTGATGTGGCAAAATATGTGCTCATAGTCCATCCATTACTAAATAGTTTATCGCCTGGTACATGTGAAATCATTTTGTAATGCTTTTATAAAATAAATAGTATAGATTGATTTAAAGACTTCATTTTTCCCCAAAATGTTTATATTAGTTTTAGGTTAAAGTGTGTTTAATTTAAATGGTATTTGTAGGTGACAACTGTCACATTACATTTTGTTGTGATAACACTTGTCAATTTTTTTATAGATCACCATATGTGCATGTGATGTAATTAAAAAACATCAGGCTAGTCAAGGGACTTCCATAAACTCACGGACCACTAATGAGTGTTGTACATACATTAGAAAATGTATATTCAACTTGATCATCAGCTAAACAAATCCACATTATCTGGGGTTGGAGTGAAAAATTAAATAACTATAGGTCTAGATGAACAACCAATGCTATCAGCCTTGACATAATGAGTGAACATAAGTTAGAAATGTATATTTCAATCAAATTTATCATGACAATTATCATTTTTCTTCAAAGGTGAAATGCTATTAAAAAGAGGTCATGTATTTGTATTTAATCATTTATTTAAATTATTCAGAGTACAGTTTCCTCGAATAAATCTTTCTTACAAAATCCTTTGTATTTCATGAGAGGGGTATTTCTCAAATCAATCCGACCTCACAGGCAGTTATAACGACGGTTTTCTTTTCCCAGTTTGTCGCCCCGTAACATCCACTCCAAAAAAATGCCTGGAATAAATAAAAAGGGACAATCAATTTGGCTGTTAAAACAGTATAAGGTCGTTTTCACACCTATAGTTCGGTGGACTCGGTGCGATTCAGGGGTGAAGTTGCAACATTGTTTCATTTTTCATTTGGTTCGGTTTGCTTTCACACTGCACATGGTCAAACGCACCAAACACTGTCAACACATGTCACATGGCCAGGCTGTTGCCTAGCAATGGAATTACTTTGAAAAGTTCCAAGGCAAACGCGCCTTTACTTCCTCGTCTCAGAAAAAATGGAACGACACCAAATGTATGTAATCTCTGGGTTTTTGGTTTTGCTTTGGTGTTTCCATCAATCAAATAGTGTAATACAAGGCATGGAGTTGTGGAGCATTTCATCATTCGAATGAGACAAGTATTTCTCCTCCCTAAACCAATTCCTAACTACGGAGATTGCTAATCATTTTAACAGGAGGAAACACTATATCCTACGGGGAACAGACTTCGAAAGAAAACCGGTTCATTTCGAATTAAACCCGAGGCAAAACGATGAACCGCTCACTCTACATTATCCTGCTTATTACCAGACTACTGTAGAACTAAATTAATTTGACACAAAATAGGCAATTGATTTAAAAATGTTATCCTGATTCTAGGCTGAGAACTGTTACGGTACACAAAAACACCACACGGTTCCGATCACAGTATGCTACACCAGATAAAAATTATCTCTGTTATAAAAATGTTATAAAATACACAGTTTTTTGGTTTGCTTCCTGTATTTAGGTCAGATTGCGTTCACACCTTAATTGAACTGAACTCCAGTTCACTTGGAAGCGGCCCGAGCCCCCCGTTTTGAAGCAGACCAGAGTTTGTTTGTTTGGTCCACACCAGAGTTCGGATGAGCTTTCACACCAGCCCAAACGAACCGGACTATCCGACCAAACGCTCCAGGGTTCGTTTTAAACGGACCAAACTAGGCAGGTGTGAAAGCGACCTAAAATATATATTTGTTGATTAGATAAATGTAGAACAGCGATCGTATTGTGTTAGATAAGACAGATTTTAGCTAGCGTTACTGCTCTTTCCTATTTCTACATGCTGTCTCTATGTAAACAGTAACAACTTTGTCTGTATACTGTAACTTGAGCAGGAGAATACCTAACCAACACGATTATCATCATGAACCAAAGCTCTAAAATAACTAGCAACAACACTGCAAATGACTACTGTACCGTCATGAACCCGAGTCCATAACGTAGGCATAAGCAAATGATTGCATTAGTGACGATAAATCCAAGGATGTGATATGATTAGCTAACTGACTAGAAATACCATGCTAAGTTTACAGGATTTACTGATTAGCCATCTGTCCTTGGGGAACCGGCAGGATTTGGTAGTTTTTTCCAGTTCTTTTTGTAAATGTTGAAGAACGTTTCCAATACACCCCGGTCCATATGTACATCAAAACTTGCTCTAACAAACAGATGTTTTCATCTTCCATTTCATAGTAATTTATTGTTCACTACTTCTTTGAATTATGGCAGATCCAAACAAACAGCTGTTAGCTAGCTTATACTGCTACCCACTGTACCGGAGAACGCATATTCATATCCACCCACTGTAGTTTCGAACACTCGGTAGTGAACACAAAAACTTACGCTGGACAGCTTAGGGAGGGCAAAACTCATTGAAAAGGGGCTTTTTTTACAAGAATATTGTGAAAGTCACCTGTAAAATGATTTAGAGTTGTTTTGGGGCTGGAATGTCCCCTTAATTTAGCGTCAAATTCGCTTATATCGCGTCTAGTTGCACTTTAAGAAAAAGAGGTACAATGCAGGTCCAAATTTGTTCCCTAAGGTACAAACATACCAAAAGATCCCCTAAAGTACAAAAATGTTCCTTGAAGGTACAATTATGCAAGCTCTTCCTCTTACTGAAGGTACAAAAATGTGCCTTTGAGGGTACCACCCAGTGAAAAGCTTTTGTACCTTAAAAGGTACTGTTTTGTACTTTTTTTTCTGAGAGTGTGGTCCCTTGAACAATTTGAATCCACTCGCTTGTTCAAAGCAAAAAGGACGCGCAAATAAAGTGAGTGTTTGAAGTTAAATAAACATGCATTCGAGGCTGAATTGAGGTGTTTGGAGGGGAGAGAGGCACCTGCTCAGTGGCGGCGCCAGGCATTTCCCCCCAATGAGACATAAACAAATCACCATACTCTAAAAAACTATGAATAAGGGAAAGTACATTTAATTTGTTAATTTGCTCTAACACATCGTGTGAAATGTTCAGCACTGTAAATAGTCCAAAGTAAAAGCATAAGGCTGGGTTCATCCGTTTTGGGAAGTTTTTAGTTAAAACCTATGACCAGGTAAATGCGAGCATAAATAACCATTGGCCATAAGGAATACATTTGACTCTTTGTTAAATGTAGCAAGGAGGAGATCTTCAGAGCACCTGGGGCCTCATTTATAAACAAGGCATATGGACAAAAGAAGATGTACACAGCTCTCTACGCAATAATAGGGATTTATAAAAAGCAAACTTGATGGGAAAATGTGCGGTCCTTCACGGCAAATCTGACCCAGGCGAACGCACAAAAACGGGTGAAATGAGAAATGGCGACACCACCGGCAGATGGATGAAACACGTAGGCTACGGTAGATCTGTCTGAAACTGCAGAGCAGTGGTCCTCAAACCCTTCCATGGAGGGCCTAGTGTATGCTGGTTTTTGGTCTTTCCCTTCAATTAGAGCATAATTAGGACCTAGACTGCCAGGTGAGGGGAGATCCTAACCAATTAGTGAGCTACTCCATCAGGGTTGTACAAGGTAATGGCAAAAACCTGCATACACTAGGCCCGCCATCGAAGGGTTTGAGGACCATTGCTGCAGAGCGTTGTGTAAACGAATTCGAAATACTGACTCTCATTAATATAAGATGTCACAAAGCCATGCTTACAATTAATAGCCTGCAGTGAAAAACAAACAAAATAAAACAAGATTGTAACATAAATGCAAATGAAGCACATATTGCACATATTTGCAAGAAGAACACTCAAATATATTCTGTAATTATATTGGCATGTTCTGTAATTCATCCTCATAATTAATACGGTAAACAGAACAAAATCATGTTTAAAACTGATATTCTTGTGGATGTCTCTGTCTGGCGGTGCAGATAGATACATAAATAGATGATGATAGATAGATATTAAATAGATGATAGATAGATAGATAGTCTTTATTGTCCATTGGGGAATATTGTTTTCATAGTATAAATGTCGTAATCAGATACAGAAACATAGTGTTCATTTATATCTATTTAGTTCGTTTTATTTTTAAATGTGTTACATTGCGACGCATGTCTTAACCATTTTGAAAGGTGCAAGAAATTCCATTAGTGCAGAAATATTTTCTATTTACAATAAGATTAATACCAACATCTGTAGATTATCAGATACAATCAAATGGATGGTTATAAAAAGCCATGCCATCACAATACGTAATGACGCACAATAGCTGATCTTGCAATGTTAGAAGATAATAATAATAATAGCCTAATAATGTATATTATTTATTGGCGCCTTTCATAACACGCATAACAGGATTTCTGGTGACGGGCACTTTCCAGATGGAATTGACTTGACAGGTCAGGGATATCTCAGCCAACTCTTAGCCGGGTTATGCAAGCCGTGTTAAAGTTGGTATAATAGGTGAACAGGCAAACAAAAAAGCACAATTTGCAGCAATGTCCGGTTTCCCAAATGTAATCGGTGCTATTGATTGCACTCATGTTGCCATAATGGACATAATATGGACATGCTGTCATTAATCGAAAGCATTTTCATTTCAGCAATGTCAAAATAATTGTGATGCAGACATGTTGCTGTAATGTAATACATTTTCCCCTGACCGTGGGAGACACACTTTCGCGATGAAGTGCTAGACGCTTTGACATCGACTTATATCTGACCACTTTTTCGGCCACGGTCCGACTTTCTTACAGCTTCTGCAACGTTTTGCCACTCCATCGCATTTTCTACATTGGTAGTAGGCACACTGTGCCCTTCAAACAACATTTTCCTCCTCTTTTCCACCTCGCCAACAATATATTTTACTTCACATTGAGTGAAGTTGCTTTTTTTGGTTTTCCGCTGTTTGCCATGATTTCTCAATCAATTAATATTAATTTTGGGGTGTTTCACTGACTATTTATGGCCAAATATGGGTGTGACATGTAGCCGCAAAAGCTGCGCCACGTATTAGAGTTGATTGTGATTTATAAAGCGAAAACGGCGTAGGACGATCGTGCGCACGGTTTTATAAATCTGAATATTTCTTTGCGTACGCACATCCTATTTTTCATCCATACGCCACTTCTGACGCAATTCCACCGCACAGTTGTATAAATGAGGCCCCTGGCAGACTAATACTAAGGGGGTTTTCATACCAGCCATTATGGGAAGAACTTGTACAACTAACCAGTGTTATCATCATTTTTATACCTTAATAATAGGCAGGTTGTAATGAGGCAAACACTGGAGCCAGTAAACAAAACTTTACCAAGCTGGCAGCTTTGAAGAGTGTTTGTTGAGTCCTGGTTAGACTATGTGTGTGTTTGTTTGCCTTTGTGTGTGTCTGTGTGTGTGTGGTAGTAATAAGTAGAGAGAATGGAAGAACGAAGTTTGTGTGAGGTGAACCTGGTCACCACAGATCCAAATCTTCACAGCTGTTGCTAAGGTCATATGCTGCACTGTCTCTTCATGTGGCAGATTATGTTTGGCACATTGTATGGGTCACTTCTTATATCATAACAAGGTAATAAAATGTGAAATCAAGTGATGACTGATTAACAGTAATGTACTGTTAATGCTAAATGCCCTAATACATGCTACAGCAATGCCAAATATAGGCTCTTAACCTTGCAGTTTTGCACATATCTTGTAAGACTCAATTTCTCAATATCTTTGTACAAAACTCTCCAAAAAATGCAATTTAATGGTTTACTTTTCAAAAACATTTTATTCATAAATGCCCCGGACCCCCCTAGGGAGAGCCCCCCCACAAAAAAATCTCAATTTAACCCCTGTATATAGGTGTATTTTGATTGCTGTATAATGGTGATGTTAGTTAAGTCAACCACTGCTGTAAGTGGCACTGTTGCTTTAAAAAGGGTAATGGGGGAATAAGCACATGGGAAGTGTTTGGTGTGATACAAAATACTATTAAGTTTGAAAGTTTGGAAGTGTTTTGTTAATTTCTAAGTCCAATAAATATTCCCACACATTGGAATAACAGTAGTACTGATGTGAAGATTTTGTTAGTTTGGAGCACCCTTTGGCCGTTTGTCACCACACTTATGCAAAAACAGAGATACACATACACACAACCACATATGCTAAAACAACATCACACACAGTTACACATGTACACCAACACAGATACACACACAGATTCACACACACACATTTACACAAAGTCATTCAGGTCTATGGTGAGTTAAACTTATGTGATATGAATACAACACAATGTTTTATGAAAATCTGAATTAGCCATGACAGAAAAACACAGACACAAACCACAAATTTATCCAAACTGAACAGACATTTTGTCTGGGTTTGTATGCTGGTTCTATTGATAAGGTTCTCACAAATGGGGGGAACAGAAACCTGTGTGTTGAGACAGAGGATTTGCCTGGCAACTTTTATTAGGGATCGTAAAGATCTGATTGGGTTACCTTAAAACAATGGGATCAGGAAGCTTTTATTTGATATCATAACTGTGTATGTTAGAGGAACCCAAAGGTTTTGGAGCAAAGGCTCATTTGGACATTTTGTTTAACTGCATGTGCACAAAGGCTGTTTTGGAACAACCTTATTTGGCAGGTATTGGGGTGTTCAATTCAGCAAAACCTGCAGAGAGCTGGCGTGGGTAGAGCAACCTGGCCGTATTAAAAAGGTTCTCACAAATGGTGAGAACAGACACCTGTCAGTTAAAGGATTTTTCTAGGCAACATTTATTAGGGGTCTTAAAAACTGATTGTGGTACCCAAAAAAAAAAGTATTTGAGAAAAAACACTTTGGCTATTGAGCAAAAGCCATTTTTTTTATTTTTTGGTTATGATTTTCTACCTGAAAATCTACCAAGTCCTGAGGTGGTAAATAGGCACCTTTCTCAAAATGTAGGATTAATCTACAACTTTATTATACTTTTTATACCCTAACGATCATAAGGCCCTGACAACCCCCTACTTAGGAGAAGATATAGGGTGGAGCATCTTTAAACATTTCAAGCATGGCTTGATAAACCTTTGAAAACCATGACACTATTTAAACGGACCAATAGCAATGTTGAAGGTCTCTCGTCAAATGTTTGACAGCTGGTGTTTCAGGGAGGGGTGTACAAAGTCCCAATAGGAACACTTTATGGGTGGAGCATACAATGGACCTATAGGATGGTTCAGTTCCTCTCGTCAAACTTTTGGAAGCTGCATTAGGGTAGAGCATACATAGACCAATGGGAACACATGAGGAGAGGGGAAAGGGGCAGGTAAAGGGGTGGGGCATGATCAGCTCAGCCAATAGGAATGCTCAGTTTCACTTGTCACATGGGTGGTCATAATGTTTTGGCTGTTTGATGGAGGCGGGTATGGCTGCAGCCTGGAGCCTCCCGTGTCATGCCCTCCCGTGTCATGCCCTCTCGTCTCATGCCCAGGCGTGTCCAACTGTAAATTTGTGAGTTTGTTTGTTGCAATCAATTGAAAATCAATTTAAACTGTTAAATTAACAAGTGTTTTGTTAATTTTTAAGTCCAATAAATATTCCCACACATTGGAATAACAGTAGTACTGTCGTGAAGATTTTGTTAGTTTGGAGCACCCATCGGCCGTTTGTCACAACACTTATGCAAAAACAGAGATACACATACACACAACCACATATGCTAAAACAACATCACACACATACACACAACAACACACACAGTTACACATGTACACCAACACAGATACACACACAGATTCACACACACACACATTTACACAAGGTCATTCAGGTCTATGGTGAGTTAAACCTATGTGATATGAATACAACACAATGTTTTATGAAAATCTGAATTAGCCATGACAGAAAAACACAGACACAGAGACACTTCCTGATGCCCAAGAACCACATATTTATCCAAACTGAACAGAAATTTTGTCTGGGTTAGTATGCTGGTTCTATTGATAAGGTTCTCAAAAATGGGGGGAACAGAAACCTGTATGTTGAGAAAGAGGATTTGCCTGAGAAAGAGGATTTGCCTGGCAACTTTTATTAGGGATCGTAAAGATCTGATTGGGTTACCTTAAAACAATGGGATCAGGAAGCTTTTATTTGATATCATAACTGTGTATGTTAGAGGAACCCAAAAGTTTTGGACATTTGGACATTTTAACTGCATGTGCACAAAGGCTGAGTTTTGGAACAACCTTATTTGGCAGGTATTGGGGTTTTCAATTAAGCAAAACATGCAGAGAGCTGGCGTGGGTATAGCAACCTGGCCGTATTGAAAAGGTTCTCACAAATTGTGAGAACAGACACCTGTCAGTTAAAGGATTTTTCTAGGCAACATTTATTAGGGGTCTTAAAAACTGATTGTGGTACCCCAAAAAAAAAGTATTTGAGAAAAAACACTTTGGCTATTGAGCAAAAGCAATTTTTTTATATGTTTGGTTATGATTTTCTACCTGAAAATCTACCAAGTCCTGAGGTGGTAAATAGGCACCTTTTTAAAAGTTTAGGATTAATCTACAACTTTATTATACTTTTTATACCCTAACGATCATAAGGCCCTGACAACCCCCTACTTAGGAGAAGATATAGGGTGGAGCATCTTTAAACATATCAAGCATAGCTTGATAAACCTTCGAAAACCATGACACTATTTAAACGGACCAATAGCACTGTTGAAGGTCTCTCGTCAAACGTTTGACAGCTGGTGTTTCAGGGAGGGGTGTACAAAGGCCCAATAGGAACACTGTATCGGTGGAGCATACAATGGACCTATAGGATGGTTCAGTTCCTCTCGTCAAACTTTGACAGCTGCATTAGGGTGGAGCATACATAGACCAATGGGAACACATGACGGGAGGGGAAAGGGGCAGGTAAAGGGGTGGGGCATGATCAGCTCAGCCAATAGGAATGCTCAGTTTCACTTGTCACATGGGTGGTCATAATGTTTTGGCTGGTTGATGGAGGCGGGTATGGCTGCAGCCTGGAGCCTCCCTGTCACATTCCCAATGTAGAAAGGATAGAGACAGGCGCGAAGGTTCAATAATCCCAAAAGACTTTATTTGAGAACAAAATAATACTGCCACGAGGGGCTTTCTAAATAACACACCACAGGGAACCACAGGAACGCGTACAGGAAACATTGATCGACAAGAGACAAGGGGAGAACACATGGCTAAATACAAAACAACTAATTACTAATGTAATCCACCCGTGACTACCAATGACCCAATTAATAACCAAAATCAACTATGACAAAACTAGACACAAGAGGGCAGCATACTCACACAAACAGAGGGATCACAGAGACAACACAGAAAAAAACC